>JAECXV010000146.1:0-108446 GCA_018153235.1 Drosophila malerkotliana malerkotliana
GTCAGCCTAAACAACCTTATTTTAGTGTTTTCGTGTCTCATATTTATTTGCAAGTTAAGCACAAGAATTTATTGTTATGGAACGTATCGAGACGAAACAAAAATTTGAGTTCTACTAAAAAGTGAACAAAAGGCGGCTCACTCATTCGTGTATTCTTTCAGATTATCTTCTTGTTCCAGTTAGCCTAAACTATCGTAGTTCAGTGTTTTCGTGTCTCACATTTATTTGCAAGTTAAACACAAGAATTTATTGTTATGTAACGTATCGAGACGAAACAATAATTCGACAGTTCTATTAAAACGAGAACAAAAGATGGCGCACTCATTCATTTATTTTCCGGAGTATCTGCTGGTTCCAAAAGACCCAGAAAAACCATTAAAAAAAGAGTCAGCCTAAACAACATTATTTTAGTGTTTTCGTGTCTCACATTTATTTGCAAGTTAAGCACAAGAATTTATTGTTATGGAACGTATCGAGACGAAACAATAATTCGACAGTTCTATTAAAACGAGAACAAAAGATGGCGCACTCATTCATTGATTTTCCCAGAGTATCTGCTGGTTCCAAAAGACCCAGAAAAACCATTAAAATAACAGTCAGCCAAAACAACCTTATTTTAGTGTTTTCGTGTCTCACATTTATTTGCAAGTTAAACACAAGAATTTATTGTTATGTAACGTATCGAGACGAAACAATAATTCGACAGTTCTATTAAAACGAGAACAAAAGACGGCGAACTCAACCATTGATTTTCCAGATTATCTGCTTGTTCCAAAAGACCCAGAAAAACCATTAAAAAAACAGTCAGCCTAAACAACCTTATTTTAGTGTTTTCGTGTCTCACATTTATTTGCAAGTTAAGCACAAGAATTTATTGTTATGGAACGTATCGAGACGAAACAAAAATTTGAGTTCTACTAAAAAGTGAACAAAAGGCGGCTCACTCATTCGTTTATTCTTTCAGATTATCTTCTTGTTCCAGTTAGCCTAAACAATCGTAGTTCAGTGTTTTCGTGTCTCACATTTATTTGCAAGTTAAACACAAGAATTTATTGTTATGTAACGTATCGAGATGAAACAATAATTCGACAGTTCTATTAAAACGAGAACAAAAGATGGCGCACTCATTCATTGATTTTCCCAGAGTATCTGCTGGTTCCAAAAGACCCAGAAAAACCATTAAAATAACAGTCAGCCTAAACAACCTTATTTTAGTGTTTTCGTATCTATCATTTATTTGCAAGTTAAGCACAAGAATTTATTGTTATGGAACGTATCAAGACGAAACAAAAATTTGAGTTCTACTAAAAAGTGAACAAAAGGCGGCTCACTGATTCGTTTATTCTTTCAGATTATCTTCTTGTTCCAGTAAGCATAAACAATCGTAGCTTCAGTGTTTTCGTGTCTCACATTTATTTCCAAATTAAACACAAGAATTTATTGTTATGTAACGTATCGAGACGAAACAATAATTCGACAGTTCTATTAAAACGAGAACAAAAGATGGCGCACTCATTCATTGATTTTCCGGAGTATCTGCTGGTTCCAAAAGACGCAGAAAAACCATTAAAAAAAGAGTCAGCCAAAACAACCTTATTTAAGTGTTTTCGATTCTAACATTTATTTGCAAGTTAAGCACAAGAATTTATGCTATGGAACGTATCGAAACAAAACAGAACTTCGACAGTTCTACTAAAAAGTGAACAAAAGACGGCGAACTCAACTATTGATTTTCCAGATTATCTGCTTGTTCCAAAAGACCCAGAAAAACCATTAAAAAAACAGTCAGCCTCAACAACGAAAAGCCTCGAGACGAAACCAAAATTTGAGTTCTACTAAAAAGTGAACAAAAGGCGGCTCACTCATTCGTTTATTCTTTCAGATTATCTTCTTGTTCCAGTTAGCCTAAACAATCGTAGTTCAGTGTTTTCGTGTCTCACATTTATTTGCAAGTTAAACACAAGAATTTATTGTTATGTAACGTATCGAGACGAAACAATAATTCGACAGTTCTATTAAAACGAGAACAAAAGATGGCGCACTCATTCATTGATTTTCCCAGAGTATCTGCTGGTTCCAAAAGACCCAGAAAAACCATTAAAATAACAGTCAGCCAAAACAACCTTATTTTAGTGTTTTCGTGTCTCACATTTATTTGCAAGTTAAACACAAGAATATATTGTTATGTAACGTATCGAGACGAAACAAAAATTCGAGTTCTACTAAAAAGTGAACAAAAGACGGTGAACTCAACCATTGATTTTCCAGATTATCTGCTTGTTCCAAAAGACCCAGAAAAACCATTAAAAAAAACAGTCAGCCTAAACAACCTTATTTTAGTGTTTTCGTGTCTCACATTTATTTGCAAGTTAAGCACAAGAATTTATTGTTATGGAACGTATCAAGACGAAACAAAAATTCGACAGTTCTATTAAAACGATAACAAAAGATGGCGCTCTCATTCATTGATTTTCCGGAGTATCTGCTGGTTCCAAAAGACCCAGGAAAACCATTAAAATAACAGTCAGCCTAAACAACCTTATTTTAGTGTTTTCGTGTCTCATATTTATTTGCAAGTTAAGCACAAGAATTTATTGTTATGGAACGTATCGAGACGAAACAAAAATTTGAGTTCTACTAAAAAGTGAACAAAAGGCGGCTCACTCATTCGTTTATTCTTTCAGATTATCTTCTTGTTCCAGTTAGCCTAAACTATCGTAGTTCAGTGTTTTCGTGTCTCACATTTATTTGCAAGTTAAACACAAGAATTTATCGTTATGTAACGTATCGAGACGAAACAATAATTCGACAGTTCTATTAAAACGAGAACAAAAGATGGCGCTCTCATTCATTGATTTTCCGGAGTATCTGCTGGTTCCAAAAGACCCAGGAAAACCATTAAAATAACAGTCAGCCTAAACAACCTTATTTTAGTGTTTTCGTGTCTCATATTTATTTGCAAGTTAAGCACAAGAATTTATTGTTATGGAACGTATCGAGACGAAACAAAAATTTGAGTTCTACTAAAAAGTGAACAAAAGACGGCTCACTCATTCGTTTATTCTTTCAGATTATCTTCTTGTTCCAGTTAGCCTAAACTATCGTAGTTCAGTGTTTTCGTGTCTCACATTTATTTGCAAGTTAAACACAAGAATTTATTGTTATGTAACGTATCGAGACGAAACAATAATTCGACAGTTCTATTAAAACGAGAACAAAAGATGGCGCACTCATTCATTTATTTTCCGGAGTATCTGCTGGTTCCAAAAGACCCAGAAAAACCATTAAAAAAAGAGTCAGCCTAAACAACATTATTTTAGTGTTTTCGTGTCTCACATTTATTTGCAAGTTAAGCACAAGAATTTATTGTTATGTAACGTATCGAGACGAAACAAAAATTCGAGTTCTATTAAAACGAGAACAAAAGATGGCGCACTCATTCATTGATTTTCCCAGAGTATCTGCTGGTTCCAAAAGACCTAGAAAAACCATTAAAATAACAGTCAGCCTAAACAACCTTATTTAAGTGTTTTCGTGTCTATCATTTATTTGCAAGTTAAGCACAAGAATTTATGGTTATGGAACGTATCGAGACGAAACAAAAATTCGACAGTTCTATTAAAACGAAAACAAAAGATGGCGCACTCATTCATTGATTTTCCCAGAGTATCTGCTGGTTCCAAAAGGCCCAGAAAAACCATTAAAAAAAGAGTCAGCCTAAACAACATTATGTTAGTGTTTTCGTGTCTCACATTTATTTGCAAGTTAAGCACAAGAATTTATGGTTATGGAACGTATCGAGACGAAACAAAAATTCGACAGTTCTATTAAAACGAAAACAAAAGATGGCGCACTCATTCATTGATTTTCCCAGAGTATCTGCTGGTTCCAAAAGACCCAGAAAAACCATTAAAATAACAGTCAGCCTAAATAACCTTATTTAAGTGTTTTCGTGTCTATCATTTATTTGCAAGTTAAGCACAAGAATTTATTGTTATGGAACGTATCGAGACGAAAAGAGTTATCCTAAACAACCTTTTTTTAGTGTTTTCGTGTCTCACATTTATTTGCAAGTTAAGCACAAGAATTTATTGTTATGGAACGTATCAAGACGAAACAAAAATTTGAGTTCTACTAAAAAGTGAACAACAGGCGGCTCACTCATTCGTTTATTCTTTCAGATTATCTTCTTGTTCCAGTTAGCCTAAACTATCGTAGTTCAGTGTTTTCGTGTCTCACATTTATTTGCAAGTTAAACACAAGAATTTATTGTTATGTAACGTATCGAGACGAAACAATAATTCGACAGTTCTATTAAAACGAGAACAAAAGATGGCGCTCTCATTCATTGATTTTCCGGAGTATCTGCTGGTTCCAAAGACCCAGGAAAACCATTAAAATAACAGTCAGCCTAAACAACCTTATTTTAGTGTTTTCGTGTCTCACATTTATTTGCAAGTTAAGCACAAGAATTTATTGTTATGGAACGTATCGAGACGAAACAAAAATTTGAGTTCTAATAAAAAGTAAACAAAAGGCGGCTCACTCATTCGTTTATTCTTTCAGATTATCTTCTTGTTCCAGTTAGCCTAAACTATCGTAGTTCAGTGTTTTCGTGTCTCACATTTATTTGCAAGTTAAACACAAGAATTTATTGTTATGTAACGTATCGAGACGAAACAATAATTCGACAGTTCTATTAAAACGAGAACAAAAGATGGCGCACTCATTCATTTATTTTCCGGAGTATCTGCTGGTTCCAAAAGACCCAGAAAAACCATTAAAAAAAGAGTCAGCCTAAACAACATTATTTTAGTGTTTTCGTGTCTCACATTTATTTGCAAGTTAAGCACAAGAATTTATTGTTATGTAACGTATCGAGACGAAACAAAAATTCGAGTTCTATTAAAACGAGAACAAAAGATGGCGCACTCATTCATTTATTTTCCGGAGTATCTGCTGGTTCCAAAAGACCCAGAAAAACCATTAAAAAAAGAGTCAGCCTAAACAACATTATGTTAGTGTTTTCGTGTCTCACATTTATTTGCAAGTTAAGCACAAGAATTTATGGTTATGGAACGTATCGAGACGAAACAAAAATTCGACAGTTCTATTAAAACGAAAACAAAAGATGGCGCACTCATTCATTGATTTTCCCAGAGTATCTGCTGGTTCCAAAAGACCCAGAAAAACCATTAAAATAACAGTCATCCTAAATAACCTTATTTAAGTGTTTTCGTGTCTATCATTTATTTGCAAGTTAAGCACAAGAATTTATTGTTATGGAACGTATCGAGACGAAAAGAGTTATCCTAAACAACCTTTTTTTAGTGTTTTCGTGTCTCACATTTATTTGCAAGTTAAGCACAAGAATTTATTGTTATGGAACGTATCGAGACGAAACAATAATTCGACAGTTCTATTAAAACGAGAAAAGATGGCGCACTCATTCATTGATTTTCCAGATTATCTGCTTGTTCCAAAAGACCCAAAAAAACCATTAAAAAAACAGTCAGCCTAAACAACCTTATAGTGTTATCGTGTCTCACATTTATTTGCAAGTTAGACACAAGAATTTATTGTTATGTAACGTATCGAGACGAAACAAAAATTCGACAGTTCTATTAAAACGAGAACAAAAGATGGGGCACTCATTCATTGATTTTCCGGAGTATCTGCTGGTCCCAAAAGACCCAGAAAAACCATTAAAAAAAGAGTCAGCCAAAACAACCTTATTAAAGTGTTTTCGATTCTAACATTTATTTGCAAGTTAAGCACAAGAATTTATTGTTATGGAACGTATCGAGACGAAACAAAAATTCGACAGTTCTATTAAAACGAGAACAAAAGATGGCGCACTCATTCATTGATTTTCCCAGAGTATCTGCTGGTTCCAAAAGACCCAGAAAAACCATTAAAATAACAGTCAGCCTAAACAACCTTATTTTAGTGTTTTCGTGTCTCACATTTATTTGCAAGTTAAACACAAGAATTTATTGTTATGTAACGTATCGAGACGAAACAAAAATTCGAGTTCTATTAAAACGAGAACAAAAGATGGCGCACTCATTCATTTATTTTCCGGAGTATCTGCTGGTTCCAAAAGACCCAGAAAAACCATTAAAAAAAGAGTCAGCCTAAACAACATTATTTTAGTGTTTTCGTGTCTCACATTTATTTGCAAGTTAAGCACAAGAATTTATTGTTATGTAACGTATCGAGACGAAACAAAAATTCGAGTTCTATTAAAACGAGAACAAAAGATGGCGCACTCATTCATTGATTTTCCCAGAGTATCTGCTGGTTCCAAAAGACCTAGAAAAACCATTAAAATAACAGTCAGCCTAAACAACCTTATTTTAGTGTTTTCGTGTCTCACATTTATTTGCAAGTTAAACACAAGAATATATTGTTATGTAACGTATCGAGACGAAACAAAAATTCGATTTCTATTAAAACGAGAACAAAAGATGGCGCACTCATTCATTGATTTTCCCAGAGTATCTGCTGGTTCCAAAAGACCCAGAAAAACCATTAAAATAACAGTCAGCCTAAACAACCTTATTTTAGTGTTTTCGTGTCTCACATTTATTTGCAAGTTAAACACAAGAATTTATTGTTATGGAACGTATCGAGACGAAAAGAGTCAGCCAAAACAACCTTATTTAAGTGTTTTCGATTCTAACATTTTTTTGCAAGTTAAGCACAAGAATTTATGCTATGGAACGTATCGAGACAAAACAGAACTTCGACAGCTCTACTAAAAAGTGAACAAAAGACGGCAAACTCAACCATTGATTTTCCAGATTATCTGATTGTTCCAAAAGACCCAGAAAAGCCATTAAAAAAACAGTCAGCCTCAACAACCTTATTTTAGTGTTTTCGTGTCTCACATTTATTTGCAAGTTAAGCACAAGAATTTATTGTTATGTAATGTATCGAGACGAAACTAAAATTTGAGTTCTGCTAAAAAGTGAACAAAAGGCGGCTCACTCATAAGTTTATTCTTTCAGATTATCTTCTTGTTCCAGTAAGCATAAACAATCGTAGTTCAGTGTTTTCGTGTCTCACATTTATTTGCAAGTTAAACACAAGAATTTATTGTTATGTAACGTATCGAGACGAAACAATAAATCGACAGTTCTATTAAAACGACAACAAAAGATGGCGCACTCATTCATTGATTTTCCGAAGTATCTGCTGGTTCCAAAAGACCCAGAAAAACCATTAAAAAAAGAGTCAGCCAAAACAACCTTATTTTAGTGTTTTCGTGTAAAACATTTATTTTCAAGTTAAGCACAAGAATTTATGCTATGGAACGTATCGAGACAAAACAGAACTTCGTCAGTTCTACTAAAAAGTGAACAAAAGACGGCGAACTCAACCATTGATTTTCCAGATTATCTGCTTGTTCCAAAAGACCCAGAAAAGCCATTAAAAAAACAGTCAGCCTCAACAACCTTATTTTAGTGTTTTCGTGTCTCACATTTATTTGCAAGTTAAGCACAAGAATTTATTGTTATGGAACGTATCGAGACGAAACCAAAATTTGAGTTCTACTAAAAAGTGAACAAAAGGCGGCTCACTCATTCGTTTATTCTTTCAGATTATCTTCTTGTTCCAGTTAGCCTAAACAATCGTAGTTCAGTGTTTTCGTGTCTCACATTTATTTGCAAGTTAAACACAAGAATTTATTGTTATGTTTATAATTCGACAGTTCTATTAAAACGAGAACAAAAGATGGCGCACTCATTCATTGATTTTCCCAGAGTATCTGCTGGTTCCAAAAGACCCAGAAAAACCATTAAAATAACAGTCAGCCAAAACAACCTTATTTTAGTGTTTTCGTGTCTCACATTTATTTGCAAGTTAAACACAAGAATATATTGTTATGTAACGTATCGAGACGAAACAATAATTCGACAGTTCTATTAAAACGAGAACAAAAGACGGCGAACTCAACCATTGATTTTCCAGATTATCTGCTTGTTCCAAAAGACCCAGAAAAACCATTAAAAAAAGAGTCAGCCTAAACAACCTTATTTTAGTGTTTTCGTGTCTCACATTTATTTGCAAGTTAAGCACAAGAATTTATTGTTATGGAACGTATCGAGACGAAACAAAAATTTGAGTTCTACTAAAAAGTGAACAAAAGGCGGCTCACTCATTCGTTTATTCTTTCAGATTATCTTCTTGTTCCAGTTAGCCTAAACAATCGTAGTTCAGTGTTTTCGTGTCTCACATTTATTTGCAAGTTAAACACAAGAATTTATTGTTATGTAACGTATCGAGACGAAACAATAATTCGACAGTTCTATTAAAACGAGAACAAAAGATGGCGCACTCATTCATTGATTTTCCCAGAGTATCTGCTGGTTCCAAAAGACCCAGAAAAACCATTAAAATAACAGTCAGCCTAAACAACCTTATTTTAGTGTTTTCGTGTCTATCATTTATTTGCAAGTTAAGCACAAGAATTTATTGTTATGGAACGTATCAAGACGAAACAAAAATTTGAGTTCTACTAAAAAGTGAACAAAAGGCGGCTCACTGATTCGTTTATTCTTTCAGATTATCTTCTTGTTCCAGTAAGCATAAACTATCGTAGTTCAGTGTTTTCGTGTCTCACATTTATTTCCAAATTAAACACAAGAATTTATTGTTATGTAACGTATCGAGACGAAACAATAATTCGACAGTTCTATTAAAACGAGAACAAAAGATGGCGCACTCATTCATTGATTTTCCGGAGTATCTGCTGGTTCCAAAAGACCCAGAAAAACCATTAAAAAAAGAGTCAGCCAAAACAACCTTATTTAAGTGTTTTCGATTCTAACATTTACTTGCAAGTTAAGCACAAGAATTTATGCTATGGAACGTATCGAAACAAAACAGAACTTCGACAGTTCTACTAAAAAGTGAACAAAAGACGGCGAACTCAACCATTGATTTTCCAGATTATCTGCTTGTTCCAAAAGACCCAGAAAAACCATTAAAAAAACAGTCAGCCTCAACAACGAAAAGCCTCGAGACGAAACAAAAATTTGAGTTCTACTAAAAAGTGAACAAAAGGCGGCTCACTCATTCGTTTATTCTTTCAGATTATCTTCTTGTTCCAGTTAGCCTAAACAATCGTAGTTCAGTGTTTTCGTGTCTCACATTTATTTGCAAGTTAAACACAAGAATTTATTGTTATGTAACGTATCGAGACGAAACAATAATTCGACAGTTCTATTAAAACGAGAACAAAAGATGGCGCACTCATTCATTGATTTTCCCAGAGTATCTGCTGGTTCCAAAAGACCCAGAAAAACCATTAAAATAACAGTCAGCCTAAACAACCTTATTTTAGTGTTTTCGTGTCTCACATTTATTTGCAAGTTAAGCACAAGAATTTATTGTTATGGAACGTATCGAGACGAAACAAAAATTTGAGTTCTACTAAAAAGTGAACAAAAGGCGGCTCACTCATTCGTTTATTCTTTCAGATTATCTTCTTGTTCCAGTTAGCCTAAACAATCGTAGTTCAGTGTTTTCGTGTCTCACATTTATTTGCAAGTTAAACACAAGAATTTATTGTTATGTAACGTATCGAGACGAAACAATAATTCGACAGTTCTATTAAAACGAGAACAAAAGATGGCGCACTCATTCATTGATTTTCCCAGAGTATCTGCTGGTTCCAAAAGACCCAGAAAAACCATTAAAATAACAGTCAGCCTAAACAACCTTATTTTAGTGTTTTCGTGTCTATCATTTATTTGCAAGTTAAGCACAAGAATTTATTGTTATGGAACGTATCAAGACGAAACAAAAATTTGAGTTCTACTAAAAAGTGAACAAAAGGCGGCTCACTGATTCGTTTATTCTTTCAGATTATCTTCTTGTTCCAGTAAGCATAAACTATCGTAGTTCAGTGTTTTCGTGTCTCACATTTATTTCCAAATTAAACACAAGAATTTATTGTTATGTAACGTATCGAGACGAAACAATAATTCGACAGTTCTATTAAAACGAGAACAAAAGATGGCGCACTCATTCATTGATTTTCCGGAGTATCTGCTGGTTCCAAAAGACCCAGAAAAACCATTAAAAAAAGAGTCAGCCAAAACAACCTTATTTAAGTGTTTTCGATTCTAACATTTATTTGCAAGTTAAGCACAAGAATTTATGCTATGGAACGTATCGAAACAAAACAGAACTTCGACAGTTCTACTAAAAAGTGAACAAAAGACGGCGAACTCAACCATTGATTTTCCAGATTATCTGCTTGTTCCAAAAGACCCAGAAAAACCATTAAAAAAACAGTCAGCCTAAACAACCTTTTTGAAAAGCCTTCGAGACGAAACAAAAATTTGAGTTCTACTTAAAAGTGAACAAAAGGCGGCTCACTCATTCGTTTATTCTTTCAGATTATCTTCCTGTTCCAGTTAGCCTAAACAATCGTAGTTCAGTGTTTTCGTGTCTCACATTTATTTGCAAGTTAAACACAAGAATTTATTGTTATGTAACGTATCGAGACGAAACAATAATTCGACAGTTCTATTAAAACGAGAACAAAAGATGGCGCACTCATTCATTGATTTTCCCAGAGTATCTGCTGGTTCCAAAAGACCCAGAAAAACCATTAAAATAACAGTCAGCCTAAACAACCTTATTTTAGTGTTTTCGTGTCTATCATTTATTTGCAAGTTAAGCACAAGAATTTATTGTTATGGAACGTATCGAGACGAAACAAAAATTTGAGTTCTACTTAAAAGTGAACAAAAGGCGGCTCACTCATTCGTTTATTCTTTCAGATTATCTTCCTGTTCCAGTTAGCCTAAACAATCGTAGTTCAGTGTTTTCGTGTCTCACATTTATTTGCAAGTTAAACACAAGAATTTATTGTTATGTAACGTATCGAGACGAAACAATAATTCGACAGTTCTATTAAAACGAGAACAAAAGATGGCGCACTCATTCATTGATTTTCCCAGAGTATCTGCTGGTTCCAAAAGACCCAGAAAAACCATTAAAATAACAGTCAGCCTAAACAACCTTATTTTAGTGTTTTCGTGTCTATCATTTATTTGCAAGTTAAGCACAAGAATTTATTGTTATGGAACGTATCAAGACGAAACAAAAATTTGAGTTCTACTAAAAAGTGAACAAAAGGCGGCTCACTCATTCGTTTATTCTTTCAGATTATCTTCTTGTTCCAGTAAGCATAAACTATCGTAGTTCAGTGTTTTCGTGTCTACATTTATTTCTTTTTTTTCGTTCTCACATTTATTTGCAAATTAAACACAAGAATTTATTGTTATGTAACGTATCGAGACGAAACAATAATTCGACAGTTCTATTAAAACGAGAACAAAAGATGGCGCACTCATTCATTGATTTTCCGGAGTATCTGCTGGTTCCAAAAGACCCAGAAAAACCATTAAAAAAAGAGTCAGCCAAAACAACCTTATTTAAGTGTTTTCGATTCTAACATTTATTTGCAAGTTAAGCACAAGAATTTATTGCTATGGAACGTATCGAAACAAAACAGAACTTCGACAGTTCTACTAAAAAGTGAACAAAAGACGGCGAACTCAACCATTGATTTTCCAGATTATCTGCTTGTTCCAAAAGACCCAGAAAAACCATTAAAAAAACAGTCAGCCTAAACAACCTTTATTAGTGTTTTTGTCTCTTTTTTAGTTAATTTTTTGGAACGCCTCGAGACGAAACAAAAATTTGAGTTCTACTAAAAAGTGAACAAAAGGCGGCTCACTCATTCGTTTATTCTTTCAGATTATCTTCTTGTTCCAGTTAGCCTAAACAATCGTAGTTCAGTGTTTTCGTGTCTCACATTTATTTGCAAGTTAAACACAAGAATTTATTGTAATGTAACGTATCGAGACGAAACAATAATTCGACAGTTCTATTAAAACGAGAACAAAAGATGGCGCACTCATTCATTGATTTTCCCAGAGTATCTGCTGGTTCCAAAAGACCCAGAAAAACCATTAAAATAACAGTCAGCCTAAACAACCTTATTTTAGTGTTTTCGTGTCTATCATTTATTTGCAAGTTAAGCACAAGAATTTATTGTTATGGAACGTATCAAGACGAAACAAAAATTTGAGTTCTACTAAAAAGTGAACAAAAGGCGGCTCACTGATTCGTTTATTCTTTCAGATTATCTTCTTGTTCCAGTAAGCATAAACAATCGTAGTTCAGTGTTTTCGTGTCTCACATTTATTTCCAAATTAAACACAAGAATTTATTGTTATGTAACGTATCGAGACGAAACAATAATTCGACAGTTCTATTAAAACGAGAACAAAAGATGGCGCACTCATTCATTGATTTTCCGGAGTATCTGCTGGTTCCAAAAGACGCAGAAAAACCATTAAAAAAAGAGTCAGCCAAAACAACCTTATTTAAGTGTTTTCGATTCTAACATTTATTTGCAAGTTAAGCACAAAAATTTATGCTATGGAACGTATCGAAACAAAACAGAACTTCGACAGTTCTACTAAAAAGTGAACAAAAGACGGCGAACTCAACTATTGATTTTCCAGATTATCTGCTTGTTCCAAAAGACCCAGAAAAACCATTAAAAAAACAGTCAGCCTCAACAACGAAAAGCCTCGAGACGAAACCAAAATTTGAGTTCTACTAAAAAGTGAACAAAAGGCGGCTCACTCATTCGTTTATTCTTTCAGATTATCTTCTTGTTCCAGTTAGCCTAAACAATCGTAGTTCAGTGTTTTCGTGTCTCACATTTATTTGCAAGTTAAACACAAGAATTTATTGTTATGTAACGTATCGAGACGAAACAATAATTCGACAGTTCTATTAAAACGAGAACAAAAGATGGCGCACTCATTCATTGATTTTCCCAGAGTATCTGCTGGTTCCAAAAGACCCAGAAAAACCATTAAAATAACAGTCAGCCAAAACAACCTTATTTTAGTGTTTTCGTGTCTCACATTTATTTGCAAGTTAAACACAAGAATATATTGTTATGTAACGTATCGAGACGAAACAAAAATTCGAGTTCTACTAAAAAGTGAACAAAAGACGGTGAACTCAACCATTGATTTTCCAGATTATCTGCTTGTTCCAAAAGACCCAGAAAAACCATTAAAAAAACAGTCAGCCTAAACAACCTTATTTTAGTGTTTTCGTGTCTCACATTTATTTGCAAGTTAAGCACAAGAATTTATTGTTATGGAACGTATCAAGACGAAACAAAAATTTGAGTTCTACTAAAAAGTGAACAACAGGCGGCTCACTCATTCGTTTATTCTTTCAGATTATCTTCTTGTTCCAGTTAGCCTAAACTATCGTAGTTCAGTGTTTTCGTGTCTCACATTTATTTGCAAGTTAAACACAAGAATTTATTGTTATGTAACGTATCGAGACGAAACAATAATTCGACAGTTCTATTAAAACGAGAACAAAAGATGGCGCTCTCATTCATTGATTTTCCGGAGTATCTGCTGGTTCCAAAAGACCCAGGAAAACCATTAAAATAACAGTCAGCCTAAACAACCTTATTTTAGTGTTTTCGTGTCTCATATTTATTTGCAAGTTAAGCACAAGAATTTATTGTTATGGAACGTATCGAGACGAAACAAAAATTTGAGTTCTACTAAAAAGTGAACAAAAGGCGGCTCACTCATTCGTTTATTCTTTCAGATTATCTTCTTGTTCCAGTTAGCCTAAACAATCGTAGTTCAGTGTTTTCGTGTCTCACATTTATTTGCAAGTTAAACACAAGAATTTATTGTTATGTAACGTATCGAGACGAAACAATAATTCGACAGTTCTATTAAAACGAGAACAAAAGATGGCGCACTCATTCATTGATTTTCCCAGAGTATCTGCTGGTTCCAAAAGACCCAGAAAAACCATTAAAAAAACAGTCAGCCTAAACAACCTTATTTTAGTGTTTTCGTGTCTCACATTTATTTGCAAGTTAAGCACAAGAATTTATTGTTATGGAACGTATCAAGACGAAAAAAAAATTTGAGTTCTACTAAAAAGTGAACAAAAGGCGGCTCACTCATTCGTTTATTCTTTCAGTATTTATCTTCTTGTTCCAGTTAGCCTAAACAATCGTAGTTCAGTGTTTTCGTGTCTCACATTTATTTGCAAGTTAAACACAAGAATTTATTGTTATGTAACGTATCGAGACGAAACAATAATTCGACAGTTCTATTAAAACGAGAACAAAAGATGGCGCACTCATTCATTGATTTTCCCAGAGTATCTGCTGGTTCCAAAAGACCCAGAAAAACCATTAAAAAAAGAGTCAGCCTAAACAACATTATTTTAGTGTTTTCGTGTCTCACATTTATTTGCAAGTTAAGCACAAGAATTTATTGTTATGGAACGTATCGAGACGAAAAAAGGCAGCCTAAACAACCTTATTTTAGTGTTTTCGTGTCTAACATTTATTTGCAAGTTAAGCACAAGAATTTATGCTATGGAACGTATCGAAATAAAACAGAACTTCGACAGTTCTACTAAAAAGTGAACAAAAGACGGCGAACTCAACCATTGATTTTCCAGATTATCTGCTTGTTCCAAAAGACCCAGAAAAACCATTAAAAAACTGTCAGCAAACCATTAAAAAAACAGTCAGCCTAAACAACCTTATTTTAGTGTTTTCGTGTCTCACATTTATTTGCAAGTTAAACACAAGAATTTATTGTTATGTAACGTATCGAGACGAAACAAAAATTCGACAGTTCTATTAAAACGAGAACAAAAGATGGCGCACTCATTCATTGATTTTCCGGAGTATCTGCTGGTCCCAAAAGACCCAGAAAAACCATTAAAAAAGAGTCAGCCAAAACAACCTTATTTAAGTGTTTTCGATTCGAACATTTATTTGCAAGTTAAGCACAAGAATTTATGCTATGGAACGTATCGAAACAAAACAGAACTTCGACAGTTCTACTAAAAAGTGAACAAAAGACGGCGAACTCAACCATTGATTTTCCAGATTATCTGCTTGTTTCAAAAGACCCAGAAAAACCATTAAAAAAACACTCAGCCTAAACCACCTTATTTTAGTGTTTTCGTGTCTCACATTTATTTGCAAGTTAAGCACAAGAATTTATTGTTATGGAACGTATCGAGACGAAATAATAATTCGACAGTTCTATTAAAACGAGAACAAAAGATGGCGCATTCATTCATTGATTTTCCGGAGTATCTGCTGGTTCCAAAAGACCCAGAAAAACCATTAAAAAAAGAGTCAGCCTAAACAACATTATGTTAGTGTTTTCGTGTCTCACATTTATTTGCAAGTTAAGCACAAGAATTTATGGTTATGGAACGTATCGAGACGAAACAAAAATTCGACAGTTCTATTAAAACGAGAACAAAAGATGGCGCACTCATTCATTGATTTTCCCAGAGTATCTGCTGGTTCCAAAAGACCCAGAAAAACCTTTAAAATAACAGTCAGCCTAAATAACCTTATTTAAGTGTTTTCGTGTCTATCATTTATTTGCAAGTTAAGCACAAGAATTTATTGTTATGGAACGTATCGAGACGAAAAGAGTTATCCTAAACAACCTTTTTTTAGTGTTTTCGTGTCTCACATTTATTTGCAAGTTAAGCACAAGAATTTATTGTTATGGAACGTATCGAGACGAAACAATAATTCGACAGTTCTATTAAAACGAGAACAAAAGATGGCGCACTCATTCATTGATTTTCCAGATTATCTGCTTGTTCCAAAAGACCCAAAAAAACCATTAAAAAAACAGTCAGCCTAAACAACCTTATAGTGTTTTCGTGTCTCACATTTATTTGCAAGTTAGACACAAGAATTTATTGTTATGTAACGTATCGAGACGAAACAAAAATTCGACAGTTCTATTAAAACGAGAACAAAAGATGGTGCACTCATTCATTGATTTTCCGGAGTATCTGCTGGTCCCAAAAGACCCAGAAAAACCATTAAAAAAAGAGTCAGCCAAAACAACCTTATTAAAGTGTTTTCGATTCTAACATTTATTTGCAAGTTAAGCACAAGAATTTATTGTTATGGAACGTATCGAGACGAAACAAAAATTCGACAGTTCTATTAAAACGAGAACAAAAGATGGCGCACTCATTCATTGATTTTCCCAGAGTATCTGCTGGTTCCAAAAGACCTAGAAAAACCATTAAAATAACAGTCAGCCTAAACAACCTTATTTTAGTGTTTTCGTGTCTCACATTTATTTGCAAGTTAAACACAAGAATTTATTGTTATGTAACGTATCGAGACGAAACAAAAATTCGAGTTCTATTAAAACGAGAACAAAAGATGGCGCACTCATTCATTGATTTTCCCGGAGTATCTGCTGGTTCCAAAAGACCCAGAAAAACCATTAAAATAACAGTCAGCCTAAACAACCTTATTTTAGTGTTTTCGTGTCTCACATTTATTTGCAAGTTAAACACAAGAATTTATTGTTATGGAACGTATCGAGACGAAAAGAGTCAGCCTAAACAACCTTTATTTTAGTGTTTTGTGTCTATCATTTATTTGCAAGTTAAGCACAAGAATTTATGCTATGGAACGTATCGAAACAAAACAGAACTTCGACAGTTTTACTAAAAAGTGAACAAAAGACGGCGAACTCAACCATTGATTTTCCAGATTATCTGCTGGTTCCAAAAGACCCAGAAAACGCATTAAAAAAACAGTCAGCCTAAACAACCTTATTTTAGTGTTTTCGTGTCTCACATTTATTTGCAAGTTAAGCACAAGAATTTATTGTTATGGAACGTATCGAGACGAAACAAAAATTCGACAGTTCTATTAAAACGAGAACAAAAGATGGCGCACTCATTCATTGATTTTCCCAGAGTATCTGCTGGTTCCAAAAGACCCAGAAAAACCATTAAAGTAACAGTCAGCCTAAACAACCTTATTTTAGTGTTTTCGTGTCTCACATTTAGTTGCAAGTTAAACACAAGAATATATTTTTATGTAACGTATCGAGACGAAACAAAAATTCGAGTTCTATTAAAACGAGAACAAAAGATGGCGCACTCATTCATTTATTTTCCGGAGTATCTGCTGGTTCCAAAAGACCCAGAAAAACCATTAAAAAAAGAGTCAGCCTAAACAACATTATTTTAGTGTTTTCGTGTCTCACATTTATTTGCAAGTTAAGCACAAGAATTTATTGTTATGGAACGTATCGAGACGAAACAAAAATTCGACAGTTCTATTAAAACGAAAAAAAAAGATGGCGCACTCATTCATTGATTTTCCCAGAGTATCTGCTGGTTCCAAAAGACCCAGAAAAACCATTAAAATAACAGTCATCCTAAATAACCTTATTTTAGTGTTTTCGTGTCTCACATTTATTTGCAAGTTAAACACAAGAATTTATTGTTATGGAACGTATCGAGACGAAAAGAGTTAGCCTAAACAACCTTTTTTTAGTGTTTTCGTGTCTATCATTTATTTGCAAGTTAAGCACAAGAATTTATTGCTATGGAACGTATCGAGACAAAACAGAACTTCGACAGCTCTACTAAAAAGTGAACAAAAGACGGCGAACTCAATCCATTGATTTTCCAGATTATCTGCTTGTTCCAAAAGACCCAGAAAAACCATTAAAAAAACAGTCAGCCTAAACAATCTTAGTTCAGTGTTTTCGTGTCTCACATTTATTTGCAAGTTAAGCACAAGAATTTATTGTTATGGAACGTATCGAGACGAAACAAAAATTCGACAGTTCTATTAAAACGAGAACAAAAGATGGCGCACTCATTCATTGATTTTCCCAGAGTATCTGCTGGTTCCAAAAGACCCAGAAAAACCATTAAAAAAACAGTCAGCCTAAACAACCTTATTTTAGTGTTTTCGTGTCTCACATTTATTTGCAAGTTAAACACAAGAATTTATTGTTATGTAACGTATCGAGACGAAACAAAAATTCGAAGTTCTATTAAAACGAGAACAAAAGATGGCGCACTCATTCATTGATTTTCCCAGAGTATCTGCTGGTTCCAAAAGACCCAGAAAAACCATTAAAAAAAGAGTCAGCCTAAACAACCTTATTTTAGTGTTTTCGTGTCTCACATTTATTTGCAAGTTAAGCACAAGAATTTATTGTTATGTAACGTATCGAGACGAAACAAAAATTCGACAGTTCTATTAAAACGAGAAAAAAAGATGGCGCACTCATTCATTGATTTTCCGGAGTATCTGCTGGTTCCAAAAGACCCAGGAAAAACCATTAAAATAACAGTCAGCCTAAACAACCTTATTTTAGTGTTTTCGTGTCTCACATTTATTTGCAAGTTAAGCACAAGAATTTATTGTTATGGAACGTATCGAGACGAAACAAAAATTTGAGTTCTACTAAAAAGTGAACAAAAGGCGGCTCACTCATTCGTTTATTCTTTCAGATTATCTTCTTGTTCCAGTTAGCCTTAACTAAACAACCTTAGTTCAGTGTTTTCGTGTCTCACATTTATTTGCAAGTTAAACACAAGAATTTATTGTTATGTAACGTATCGAGACGAAACAATAATACGACAGTTCTATTAAAACGAGAACAAAAGATGGCGCACTCATTCATTGATTTTCCGGAGTATCTGCTGGTTCCAAAAGACCCAGAAAAACCATTAAAGTAACAGTCAGCCTAAACAACCTTATTTTAGTGTTTTCGTGTCTCACATTTATTTGCAAGTTAAACACAAGAATATATTTGTTATGTAACGTATCGAGACGAAACAAAAATTCGAGTTCTATTAAAACGAGAACAAAAGATGGCGCACTCATTCATTTATTTTCCGGAGTATCTGCTGGTTCCAAAAGACCCAGAAAAACCATTAAAAAAAGAGTCAGCCTAAACAACATTATTTTAGTGTTTTCGTGTCTCACATTTATTTGCAAGTTAAGCACAAGAATTTATTGTTATGGAACGTATCGAGACGAAACAAAAATTCGACAGTTCTATTAAAACGAGAACAAAAGATGGCGCACTCATTCATTTATTTTCCCAGAGTATCTGCTGGTTCCAAAAGACCCAGAAAAACCATTAAAATAACAGTCGGCCTAAATAACCTTATTTTAGTGTTTTCGTGTCTCACATTTATTTGCAAGTTAAACACAAGAATTTATTGTTATGGAACGTATCGAGACGAAAAGAGTTAGCCTAAACAACCTTTTTTAGTGTTTTCGTGTCTATCATTTATTTGCAAGTTAAGCACAAGAATTTATTGCTATGGAACGTATCGAGACAAAACAGAACTTCGACAGCTCTACTAAAAAGTGAACAAAAGACGGCGAACTCAACCATTGATTTTCCAGATTATCTGCTTGTTCCAAAAGACCCAGAAAACGCATTAAAAAAACAGTCAGCCTAAACAATCGTAGTTCAGTGTTTTCGTGTCTCACATTTATTTGCAAGTTAAGCACAAGAATTTATTGTTATGGAACGTATCGAGACGAAACAAAAATTCGACAGTTCTATTAAAACGAGAACAAAAGATGGCGCACTCATTCATTGATTTCCCAGAGTATCTGCTGGTTCCAAAAGACCCAGAAAAACCATTAAAGTAACAGTCAGCCTAAACAACCTTATTTTAGTGTTTTCGTGTCTCACATTTATTTGCAAGTTAAACACAAGAATATATTGTTATGTAACGTATCGAGACGAAACAAAAATTCGAGTTCTATTAAAACGAGAACAAAAGATGGCGCACTCATTCATTTATTTTCCGGAGTATCTGCTGGTTCCAAAAGACCCAGAAAAACCATTAAAAAAAGAGTCAGCCTAAACAACATTATTTTAGTGTTTTCGTGTCTCACATTTATTTGCAAGTTAAGCACAAGAATTTATTGTTATGTAACGTATCGAGACGAAACAATAATACGACAGTTCTATTAAAACGAGAAAAAAAGATGGCGCACTCATTCATTGATTTTCCGGAGTATCTGCTGGTTCCAAAAGACCCAGGAAAACCATTAAAATAACAGTCAGCCTAAACAACCTTATTTTAGTGTTTTCGTGTCTCACATTTATTTGCAAGTTAAGCACAAGAATTTATTGTTATGGAACGTATCGAGACGAAAAGAGTTAGCCTAAACAACCTTTTTTTAGTGTTTTCGTGTCTCACATTTATTTGCAAGTTAAACACAAGAATATATTTTTATGTAACGTATCGAGACGAAACAAAAATTCGAGTTCTATTAAAACGAGAACAAAAGATGGCGCACTCATTCATTTATTTTCCAGATTATCTGCTTGTTCCAAAAGACCCAGAAAACGCATTAAAAAAACAGTCAGCCTAAACAATCGTAGTTCAGTGTTTTCGTGTCTCACATTTATTTGCAAGTTAAGCACAAGAATTTATTGTTATGGAACGTATCGAGACGAAACAAAAATTCGAGTTCTATTAAAACGAGAACAAAAGATGGCGCACTCATTCATTGATTTTCCGGAGTATCTGCTGGTTCCAAAAGACCCAGAAAAACCATTAAAGTAACAGTCAGCCTAAACAACCTTATTTTAGTGTTTTCGTGTCTCACATTTATTTGCAAGTTAAACACAAGAATATATTTTTATGTAACGTATCGAGACGAAACAAAAATTCGAGTTCTATTAAAACGAGAACAAAAGATGGCGCACTCATTCATTTATTTTCCGGAGTATCTGCTGGTTCCAAAAGACCCAGAAAAACCATTAAAAAAAGAGTCAGCCTAAACAACATTATTTTAGTGTTTTCGTGTCTCACATTTATTTGCAAGTTAAGCACAAGAATTTATTGTTATGGAACGAATCGAGACGAAACAAAAATTCGACAGTTCTATTAAAACGAGAACAAAAGATGGCGCACTCATTCATTTATTTTCCCAGAGTATCTGCTGGTTCCAAAAGACCCAGAAAAACCATTAAAATAACAGTCGGCCTAAATAACCTTATTTTAGTGTTTTCGTGTCTCACATTTATTTGCAAGTTAAACACAAGAATTTATTGTTATGGAACGTATCGAGACGAAAAGAGTTAGCCTAAACAACCTTTTTTTAGTGTTTTCGTGTCTATCATTTATTTGCAAGTTAAGCACAAGAATTTATGCTATGGAACGTATCGAGACAAAACAGAACTTCGACAGCTCTACTAAAAAGTGAACAAAAGACGGCGAACTCAACCATTGATTTTCCAGATTATCTGCTTGTTCCAAAAGACCCAGAAAACGCATTAAAAAAACAGTCAGCCTAAACAATCGTAGTTCAGTGTTTTCGTGTCTCACATTTATTTGCAAGTTAAGCACAAGAATTTATTGTTATGGAACGTATCGAGACGAAACAAAAATTCGACAGTTCTATTAAAACGAGAACAAAAGATGGCGCACTCATTCATTGATTTCCCAGAGTATCTGCTGGTTCCAAAAGACCCAGAAAAACCATTAAAGTAACAGTCAGCCTAAACAACCTTATTTTAGTGTTTTCGTGTCTCACATTTATTTGCAAGTTAAACACAAGAATTTATTGTTATGTAACGTATCGAGACGAAACAAAAATTCGAGTTCTATTAAAACGAGAACAAAAGATGGCGCACTCATTCATTTATTTTCCGGAGTATCTGCTGGTTCCAAAAGACCCAGAAAAACCATTAAAAAAAGAGTCAGCCTAAACAACATTATTTTAGTGTTTTCGTGTCTCACATTTATTTGCAAGTTAAGCACAAGAATTTATTGTTATGTAACGTATCGAGACGAAACAATAATACGACAGTTCTATTAAAACGAGAAAAAAAGATGGCGCACTCATTCATTGATTTTCCGGAGTATCTGCTGGTTCCAAAAGACCCAGGAAAACCATTAAAATAACAGTCAGCCTAAACAACCTTATTTTAGTGTTTTCGTGTCTCACATTTATTTGCAAGTTAAGCACAAGAATTTATTGTTATGGAACGTATCGAGACGAAACAAAAATTTGAGTTCTACTAAAAAGTGAACAAAAGGCGGCTCACTCATTCGTTTATTCTTTCAGATTATCTTCTTGTTCCAGTTAGCCTAAACAATCGTAGTTCAGTGTTTTCGTGTCTCACATTTATTTGCAAGTTAAACACAAGAATTTATTGTTATGTAACGTATCGAGACGAAACAATAATACGACAGTTCTATTAAAACGAGAACAAAAGATGGCGCACTCATTCATTGATTTTCCGGAGTATCTGCTGGTTCCAAAAGACCCAGGAAAACCATTAAAATAACAGTCAGCCTCAACAACCTTATTTTAGTGTTTTCGTGTCTCACATTTATTTGCAAGTTAAGCACAAGAATTTATTGTTATGGAACGTATCGAGACGAAACAAAAATTTGAGTTCTACTAAAAAGTGAACAAAAGGCGGCTCACTCATTCGTTTATTCTTTCAGATTATCTTCTTGTTCCAGTTAGCCTAAACAATCGTAGTTCAGTGTTTTCGTGTCTCACATTTATTTGCAAGTTAAACACAAGAATTTATTGTTATGTAACGTATCGAGACGAAACAATAATTCGACAGTTCTATTAAAACGAGAACAAAAGATGGCGCACTCATTCATTGATTTTCCCAGAGTATCTGCTGGTTCCAAAAGACCCAGGAAAACCATTAAAAAAAGAGTCAGCCTAAACAACATTATTTTAGTGTTTTCGTGTCTCACATTTATTTGCATGTTAAGCACAAGAATTTATTGTTATGGAACGTATCGAGACGAAAAGAGTCAGCCTAAACATCCTTATTTTAGTGTTTTCGTGTCTCACATTTATTTGCAAGTTAAGCACAAGAATTTATGCTATGGGACGTATCGAAATAAAACAGAACTTCGACAGTTCTACTAAAAAGTGAACAAAAGACGGCGAACTCAACCATTGATTTTCCAGATTATCTGCTTGTTCCAAAAGACCCAGAAAAACCATTAAAAAAACTGTCAGCAAACCATTAAAAAAACAGTCAGCCTAAACAACCTTATTTTAGTGTTTTCGTGTCTCACATTTATTTGCAAGTTAAACACAAGAATTTATTGTTATGTAACGTATCGAGACGAAACAATAATTCGACAGTTCTATTAAAACGAGAACAAAAGATGGCGCACTCATTCATTGATTTTCCGGAGTATCTGCTGGTCCCAAAAGACCCAGAAAAACCATTAAAAAAAGAGTCAGCCAAAACAACCTTATTTAAGTGTTTTCGATTCGAACATTTATTTGCAAGTTAAGCACAAGAATTTATGCTATGGAACGTATCGAAACAAAACAGAACTTCGACAGTTCTACTAAAAAGTGAACAAAAGACGGCGAACTCAACCATTGATTTTCCAGATTATCTGCTTGTTTCAAAAGACCCAGAAAAACCATTAAAAAAACACTCAGCCTAAACCACCTTATTTTAGTGTTTTCGTGACTCACATTTATTTGCAAGTTAAGCACAAGAATTTATTGTTATGGAACGTATCGAGACGAAACAATAATTCGACAGTTCTATTAAAACGAGAACAAAAGATGGCGCATTCATTCATTGATTTTCCGGAGTATCTGCTGGTTCCAAAAGACCCAGAAAAACCATTAAAAAAAGAGTCAGCCTAAACAACATTATGTTAGTGTTTTCGTGTCTCACATTTATTTGCAAGTTAAGCACAAGAATTTATGGTTATGGAACGTATCGAGACGAAACAAAAATTCGACAGTTCTATTGAGAGACGAAACAAAAATTCGAGTTCTATTAAAACGAGAACAAAAGATGGCGCACTCATTCATTGATTTTCCCAGAGTATCTGCTGGTTCCAAAAGACCCAGAAAAACCATTAAAATAACAGTCAGCCTAAATAACCTTATTTTAGTGTTTTCGTGTCTCACATTTATTTGCAAGTTAAACACAAGAATTTATTGTTATGGAACGTATCGAGACGAAAAGAGTCAGCCTAAACAACCTTATTTAAGTGTTTTCGTGTCTCACATTTATTTGCAAGTTAAGCACAAGAATTTATTGTTATGGAACGTATCGAGACGAAACAATAATTCGACAGTTCTATTAAAACGAGAACAAAAGATGGCGCACTCATTCATTGATTTTCCCAGAGTATCTGCTGGTTCCAAAAGACCTAGAAAAACCATTAAAATAACAGTCAGCCTAAACAACCTTATTTTAGTGTTTTCGTGTCTCACATTTATTTGCAAGTTAAACACAAGAATTTATTGTTATGTAACGTATCGAGACGAAACAAAAATTCGAGTTCTATTAAAACGAGAACAAAAGATGGCGCACTCATTCATTTATTTTCCGGAGTATCTGCTGGTTCCAAAAGACCCAGAAAAACCATTAAAAAAAGAGTCAGTCTAAACAACATTATTTTAGTGTTTTCGTGTCTCACATTTATTTGCAAGTTAAGCACAAGAATTTATTGTTATGTAACGTATCGAGACGAAACAAAAATTCGAGTTCTATTAAAACGAGAACAAAAGATGGCGCACTCATTCATTGATTTTCCCAGAGTATCTGCTGGTTCCAAAAGACCCAGAAAAACCATTAAAAAAAGAGTCAGCCTAAACAACATTATTTTAGTGTTTTCGTGTCTCACATTTATTTGCATGTTAAGCACAAGAATTTATTGTTATGGAACGTATCGAGACGAAAAGAGTCAGCCTAAACATCCTTATTTTAGTGTTTTCGTGTCTCACATTTATTTGCAAGTTAAGCACAAGAATTTATGCTATGGGACGTATCGAAATAAAACAGAACTTCGACAGTTCTACTAAAAAGTGAACAAAAGACGGCGAACTCAACCATTGATTTTCCAGATTATCTCTTGTTCCAAAAGACCCAGAAAAACCATTAAAAAAACTGTCAGCAAACCATTAAAAAAACAGTCAGCCTAAACAACCTTATTTTAGTGTTTTCGTGTCTCACATTTATTTGCAAGTTAAACACAAGAATTTATTGTTATGGAACGTATCGAGACGAAACAATAATTCGACAGTTCTATTAAAACGAGAACAAAAGATGGCGCATTCATTCATTGATTTTCCGGAGTATCTGCTGGTTCCAAAAGACCCAGAAGAACCATTAAAAAAAGAGTCAGCCTAAACAACATTATGTTAGTGTTTTCGTGTCTCACATTTATTTGCAAGTTAAGCACAAGAATTTATGGTTATGGAACGTATCGAGACGAAACAAAAATTCGACAGTTCTATTAAAACGAGAACAAAAGATGGCGCACTCATTCATTGATTTTCCCAGAGTATCTGCTGGTTCCAAAAGACCCAGAAAAACCATTAAAATAACAGTCAGCCTAAATAACCTTATTTAAGTGTTTTCGTGTCTATCATTTATTTGCAAGTTAAGCACAAGAATTTATTGTTATGGAACGTATCGAGACGAAAAGAGTTAGCCTAAACAACCTTTTTTTAGTGTTTTCGTGTCTATCATTTATTTGCAAGTTAAGCACAAGAATTTATGCTATGGAACGTATCGAGACAAAACAGAACTTCGACAGCTCTACTAAAAAGTGAACAAAAGACGGCGAACTCAACCATTGATTTTCCAGATTATCTGCTTGTTCCAAAAGACCCAAAAAAACCATTAAAAAAACAGTCAGCCTAAACAACCTTATTTTAGTGTTTTCGTGTCTCACATTTATTTGCAAGTTAAACACAAGAATTTATTGTTATGTAACGTATCGAGACGAAACAAAAATTCGAGTTCTATTAAAACGAGAACAAAAGATGGCGCACTCATTCATTTATTTTCCGGAGTATCTGCTGGTTCCAAAAGACCCAGAAAAACCATTAAAAAAGAGTCAGCCTAAACAACATTATTTTAGTGTTTTCGTGTCTCACATTTATTTGCAAGTTAAGCACAAGAATTTATTGTTATGTAACGTATCGAGACGAAACAAAAATTCGAGTTCTATTAAAACGAGAACAAAAGATGGCGCACTCATTCATTGATTTTCCCAGAGTATCTGCTGGTTCCAAAAGACCCAGAAAAACCATTAAAATAACAGTCAGCCTAAATAACCTTATTTTAGTGTTTTCGTGTCTCACATTTATTTGCAAGTTAAACACAAGAATTTATTGTTATGGAACGTATCGAGACGAAAAGAGTCAGCCTAAACAACCTTATTTAAGTGTTTTCGTGTCTCACATTTATTTGCAAGTTAAGCACAAGAATTTATTGTTATGGAACGTATCGAGACGAAACAATAATTCGACAGTTCTATTAAAACGAGAACAAGAGATGGCGCACTCATTCATTGATTTTCCCAGAGTATCTGCTGGTTCCAAAAGACCTAGAAAAACCATTAAAATAACAGTCAGCCTAAACAACCTTATTTTAGTGTTTTCGTGTCTCACATTTATTTGCAAGTTAAACACAAGAATTTATTGTTATGTAACGTATCGAGACGAAACAAAAATTCGAGTTCTATTAAAACGAGAACAAAAGATGGCGCACTCATTCATTTATTTTCCGGAGTATCTGCTGGTTCCAAAAGACCCAGAAAAACCATTAAAAAAAGAGTCAGTCTAAACAACATTATTTTAGTGTTTTCGTGTCTCACATTTATTTGCAAGTTAAGCACAAGAATTTATTGTTATGTAACGTATCGAGACGAAACAAAAATTCGAGTTCTATTAAAACGAGAACAAAAGATGGCGCACTCATTCATTGATTTTCCCAGAGTATCTGCTGGTTCCAAAAGACCCAGGAAAACCATTAAAAAAAGAGTCAGTCTAAACAACATTATTTTAGTGTTTTCGTGTCTCACATTTATTTGCATGTTAAGCACAAGAATTTATTGTTATGGAACGTATCGAGACGAAAAGAGTCAGCCTAAACATCCTTATTTTAGTGTTTTCGTGTCTCACATTTATTTGCAAGTTAAGCACAAGAATTTATTGCTATGGGACGTATCGAAATAAAACAGAACTTCGACAGTTCTACTAAAAAGTGAACAAAAGACGGCGAACTCAACCATTGATTTTCCAGATTATCTCTTGTTCCAAAAGACCCAGAAAAACCATTAAAAAAACTGTCAGCAAACCATTAAAAAAACAGTCAGCCTAAACAACCTTATTTTAGTGTTTTCGTGTCTCACATTTATTTGCAAGTTAAACACAAGAATTTATTGTTATGGAACGTATCGAGACGAAACAATAATTCGACAGTTCTATTAAAACGAGAACAAAAGATGGCGCATTCATTCATTGATTTACCGGAGTATCTGCTGGTCCCAAAAGACCCAGAAAAACCATTAAAAAAAGAGTCAGCCAAAACAACCTTATTTAAGTGTTTTCGATTCGAACATTTATTTGCAAGTTAAGCACAAGAATTTATGCTATGGAACGTATCGAAACAAAACAGAACTTCGACAGTTCTACTAAAAAGTGAACAAAAGACGGCGAACTCAACCATTGATTTTCCAGATTATCTGCTTGTTTCAAAAGACCCAGAAAAACCATTAAAAAAACACTCAGCCTAAACCACCTTATTTAAGTGTTTTCGTGTCTCACATTTATTTGCAAGTTAAGCACAAGAATTTATTGTTATGGAACGTATCGAGACGAAACAATAATTCGACAGTGCTATTAAAACGAGAACAAAAGATGGCGCATTCATTCATTGATTTTCCGGAGTATCTGCTGGTTCCAAAAGACCCAGAAGAACCATTAAAAAAAGAGTCAGCCTAAACAACATTATGTTAGTGTTTTCGTGTCTCACATTTATTTGCAAGTTAAGCACAAGAATTTATGGTTATGGAACGTATCGAGACGAAACAAAAATTCGACAGTTCTATTAAAACGAGAACAAAAGATGGCGCACTCATTCATTGATTTTCCCAGAGTATCTGCTGGTTCCAAAAGACCCAGAAAAACCATTAAAATAACAGTCAGCCTAAATAACCTTATTTAAGTGTTTTCGTGTCTATCATTTATTTGCAAGTTAAGCACAAGAATTTATTGTTATGGAACGTATCGAGACGAAAAGAGTTAGCCTAAACAACCTTTTTTTAGTGTTTTCGTGTCTATCATTTATTTGCAAGTTAAGCACAAGAATTTATGCTATGGAACGTATCGAGACAAAACAGAACTTCGACAGCTCTACTAAAAAGTGAACAAAAGACGGCGAACTCAACCATTGATTTTCCAGATTATCTGCTTGTTCCAAAAGACCCAAAAAAACCATTAAAAAAACAGTCAGCCTAAACAACCTTATTTTAGTGTTTTCGTGTCTCACATTTATTTGCAAGTTAAACACAAGAATTTATTGTTATGTAACGTATCGAGACGAAACAAAAATTCGAGTTCTATTAAAACGAGAACAAAAGATGGCGCACTCATTCATTTATTTTCCGGAGTATCTGCTGGTTCCAAAAGACCCAGAAAAACCATTAAAAAAAGAGTCAGCCTAAACAACATTATTTTAGTGTTTTCGTGTCTCACATTTATTTGCAAGTTAAGCACAAGAATTTATTGTTATGTAACGTATCGAGACGAAACAAAAATTCGAGTTCTATTAAAACGAGAACAAAAGATGGCGCACTCATTCATTGATTTTCCCAGAGTATCTGCTGGTTCCAAAAGACCCAGAAAAACCATTAAAATAACAGTCAGCCTAAATAACCTTATTTTAGTGTTTTCGTGTCTCACATTTATTTGCAAGTTAAACACAAGAATTTATTGTTATGGAACGTATCGAGACGAAAAGAGAGCCTAAACAACCTTATTTAAGTGTTTTCGTGTCTCACATTTATTTGCAAGTTAAGCACAAGAATTTATTGTTATGGAACGTATCGAGACGAAACAATAATTCGACAGTTCTATTAAAACGAGAACAAAAGATGGCGCACTCATTCATTGATTTTCCCAGAGTATCTGCTGGTTCCAAAAGACCCAGAAAAACCATTAAAATAACAGTCAGCCTAAACAACCTTATTTTAGTGTTTTCGTGTCTCACATTTATTTGCAAGTTAAACACAAGAATTTATTGTTATGTAACGTATCGAGACGAAACAAAAATTCGAGTTCTATTAAAACGAGAACAAAAGATGGCGCACTCATTCATTTATTTTCCGGAGTATCTGCTGGTTCCAAAAGACCCAGAAAAACCATTAAAATAACAGTCAGCCTAAATAACCTTATTTTAGTGTTTTCGTGTCTCACATTTATTTGCAAGTTAAACACAAGAATTTATTGTTATGTAACGTATCGAGACGAAACAAAAATTCGAGTTCTATTAAAACGAGAACAAAAGATGGCGCACTCATTCATTTATTTTCCGGAGTATCTGCTGGTTCCAAAAGACCCAGAAAAACCATTAAAATAACAGTCAGCCTAAATAACCTTATTTTAGTGTTTTCGTGTCTCACATTTATTTGCAAGTTAAACACAAGAATTTATTGTTATGTAACGTATCGAGACGAAACAAAAATTCGACAGTTCTATTAAAACGAGAACAAAAGATGGTGCACTCATTCATTGATTTTCCGGAGTATCTGCTGGTCCCAAAAGACCCAGAAAAACCATTAAAAAAATAGTCAGCCAAAACAACCTTATTTAAGTGTTTTCGATTCTAACATTTATTTGCAAGTTAAGCACAAGAATTTATTGTTATGGAACGTATCGAGACGAAACAAAAATTCGACAGTTCTATTACAACGAGAACAAAAGATGGCGCACTCATTCATTGATTTTCCCAGAGTATCTGCTGGTTCCAAAAGACCCAGAAAAACCATTAAAATAACAGTCAGCCTAAATAACCTTATTTTAGTGTTTTCGTGTCTCACATTTATTTGCAAGTTAAACACAAGAATTTATCGTTATGGAACGTATCGAGACGAAAAGAGTTAGCCTAAACAACCTTTTTTTTTAAAAACCTTTTTATTTGCAAGTTAAGCACAAGAATTTATGCTATGGAACGTATCGAGACAAAACAGAACTTCGACAGCTCTACTAAAAAGTGAACAAAAGACGGTGAACTCAACCATTGATTTTCCAGATTATCTGCTTGTTTCAAAAGACCCAGAAAAACCATTAAAAAAACAGTCAGCCTAAACAACCTTATTTTAGTGTTTTCGTGTCTCACATTTATTTGCAAGTTAAGCACAAGAATTTATTGTTATGGAACGTATCGAGACGAAACAATAATTCGACAGTTCTATTAAAACGAGAACAAAAGATGGCGCACTCATTCATTGATTTTCCGGAGTATCTGCTGGTTCCAAAAGACCCAGAAAAACCATTAAAAAAAGAGTCAGCCTAAATAACCTTATTTTAGTGTTTTCGTGTCTATCATTTGTTTGCAAGTTAAACACAAGAATTTATTGTTATGGAACGTATCGAGACGTAAAGAGTTAGCCTAAACTACCTTTTTTAGTGTTTTCGTGTCTATCATTTATTTGCAAGTTAAGCACAAGAATTTATGCTATGGAACGTATCGAGACAAAACAGAACTTCGACAGCTCTACTAAAAAGTGAACAAAAGACGGTGAACTCAACCATTGATTTTCCAGATTATCTGCTTGTTCCAAAAGACCCAAAAAAAAAACATTAAAAAAACAGTCAGCCTAAACAACCTTATTTTAGTGTTTTCGTGTCTCACATTTATTTGCAAGTTAAACACAAGAATTTATTGTTATGTAACGTATCGAGACGAAACAAAAATTCGACAGTTCTATTAAAACGAGAACAAAAGATGGTGCACTCATTCATTGATTTTCCGGAGTATCTGCTGGTTCCCAAAGACCCAGAAAAACCATTAAAAAAAGAGTCAGCCAAAACAACCTTATTTAAAGTGTTTTCGTTTCTAACATTTATTTGCAAGTTAAGCACAAGAATTTATTGTTATGGAACGTATCGAGACGAAACAAAAATTCGACAGTTCTATTACAACGAGAACAAAAGATGGCGCACTCATTCATTGATTTTCCCAGAGTATCTGCTGGTTCCAAAAGACCCAGAAAAACCATTAAAATAACAGTCAGCCTAAACAACCTTATTTTAGTGTTTTCGTGTCTCACATTTATTTGCAAGTTAAACACAAGAATTTATTGTTATGGAACGTATCGAGACGAAAAGAGTCAGCCTAAACAACCTTATTTTAGTGTTTTCGTGTCTATCATTTATTTGCAAGTTAAGCACAAGAATTTATGCTATGGAACGTATCGAAACAAAACAGAACTTCGACAGTTTTACTAAAAAGTGAACAAAAGACGGCGAACTCAACCATTGATTTTCCAGATTATCTGCTTGTTCCAAAAGACCCAGAAAACGCATTAAAAAAACAGTCAGCCTAAACAATCGTAGTTCAGTGTTTTCGTGTCTCACATTTATTTGCAAGTTAAGCACAAGAATTTATTGTTATGGAACGTATCGAGACGAAACAAAATTCGACAGTTCTATTAAAACGAGAACAAAAGATGGCGCACTCATTCATTGATTTTCCCAGAGTATCTGCAGAGTAAGCAGACAGCCTAAGCAACCTTAATTTTAGTGTTTTCGTGTCTCACATTTATTTGCAAGTTAAGCACAATAATTTATTGTTATGTAACGTATCGAGACGAAACAAAAATTCTAGTTCTATTAAAACGAGAACAAAAGATGGCGCACTCATTCATTTATTTTCCGGAGTATCTGCTGGTTCCAAAAGACCCAGAAAAACCATTAAAAAAAAAAGTCAGCCTAAACAACATTATTTTAGTGTTTTCGTGTCTCACATTTATTTGCAAGTTAAGCACAAGAATTTATTGTTATGGAACGTTTCGAGACGAAACAAAATTCGACAGTTCTATTAAAACGAGAACAAAAGACGGCGCACTCATTCATTGATTTTCCCAGAGTATCTGCTGGTTCCAAAAGACCCAGAAAAACCATTAAAAAAAGAGTCAGCCTAAATAACCTTATTTTAGTGTTTTCGTGTCTCACATTTATTTGCAAGTTAAACACAAGAATTTATTGTTATGGAACGTATCGAGACGAAAAGAGTTAGCCTAAACAACCTTTTTTTAGTGTTTTCGTGTCTATCATTTATTTGCAAGTTAAGCACAAGAATTTATGCTATGGAACGTATCGAGACAAAACAGAACTTCGACAGCTCTACTAAAAAGTGAACAAAAGACGGCGAACTCAACCATTGATTTTCCAGATTATCTGCTTGTTCCAAAAGACCCAGAAAACCCATTAAAAAAACAGTCAGCCTAAACAACTTCGTAGTTCAGTGTTTTCGTGTCTCACATTTATTTGCAAGTTAAGCACAAGAATTTATTGTTATGGAACGTATCGAGACGAAACAAAAATTCGACAGTTCTATTAAAACGAGAACAAAAGATGGCGCACTCATTCATTGATTTTCCGGAGTATCTGCTGGTTCCAAAAGACCCAGAAAAACCATTAAAAAAAGAGTCAGCCTAAACAACCTTATTTTAGTGTTTTCGTGTCTCACATTTATTTGCAAGTTAAGCACAAGAATTTATTGTTATGGAACGTATCGAGACGAAACAAAAATTCGACAGTTCTATTAAAACGAGAACAAAAGATGGCGCACTCATTCATTGATTTTCCCAGAGTATCTGCTGGTTCCAAAAGACCCAGAAAAACCATTAAAATAACAGTCAGCCTAAATAACCTTATTTTAGTGTTTTCGTGTCTATCATTTATTTGCAAGTTAAACACAAGAATTTATTGTTATGTAACGTATCGAGACGAAACAAAAATTCGACAGTTCTATTAAAACGAGAACAAAAGATGGTGCACTCATTCATTGATTTTCCGGAGTATCTGCTGGTTCCAAAAGACCCAGAAAAACCATTAAAAAAATAGTCAGCCAAAACAACCTTATTTAAGTGTTTTCGATTCTAACATTTATTTGCAAGTTAAGCACAAGAATTTATTGTTATGGAACGTATCGAGACGAAACAAAAATTCGACAGTTCTATTAAAACGAGAACAAAAGATGGCGCACTCATTCATTGATTTTCCCAGAGTATCTGCTGGTTCCAAAAGACCCAGAAAAACCATTAAAATAACAGTCAGCCTAAATAACCTTATTTTAGTGTTTTCGTGTCTCACATTTATTTGCAAGTTAAACACAAGAATTTATCGTTATGGAACGTATCGAGACGAAAAGAGTTAGCCTAAACAACTTTTTTTTAAAAACCTTTTTATTTGCAAGTTAAGCACAAGAATTTATGCTATGGAACGTATCGAGACAAAACAGAACTTCGACAGCTCTACTAAAAAGTGAACAAAAGACGGCGAACTCAACCATTGATTTTCCAGATTATCTGCTTGTTTCAAAAGACCCAGAAAAACCATTAAAAAAACAGTCAGCCTAAACAACCTTATTTTAGTGTTTTCGTGTCTCACATTTATTTGCAAGTTAAGCACAAGAATTTATTGTTATGGAACGTATCGAGACGAAACAATAATTCGACAGTTCTATTAAAACGAGAACAAAAGATGGCGCACTCATTCATTGATTTTCCGGAGTATCTGCTGGTTCCAAAAGACCCAGAAAAACCATTAAAAAAAGAGTCAGCCTAAATAACCTTATTTTAGTGTTTTCGTGTCTATCATTTGTTTGCAAGTTAAACACAAGAATTTATTGTTATGGAACGTATCGAGACGAAAAGAGTTAGCCTAAACTACCTTTTTTTAGTGTTTTCGTGTCTATCATTTATTTGCAAGTTAAGCACAAGAATTTATGCTATGGAACGTATCGAGACAAAACAGAACTTCGACAGCTCTACTAAAAAGTGAACAAAAGACGGTGAACTCAACCATTGATTTTCCAGATTATCTGCTTGTTCCAAAAGACCCAAAAAAAACCATTAAAAAAACAGTCAGCCTAAACAACCTTATTTTAGTGTTTTCGTGTCTCACATTTATTTGCAAGTTAAACACAAGAATTTATTGTTATGTAACGTATCGAGACGAAACAAAAATTCGACAGTTCTATTAAAACGAGAACAAAAGATGGTGCACTCATTCATTGATTTTCCGGAGTATCTGCTGGTTCCAAAAGACCCAGAAAAACCATTAAAAAAAGAGTCAGCCAAAACAACCTTATTTAAAGTGTTTTCGATTCTAACATTTATTTGCAAGTTAAGCACAAGAATTTATTGTTATGGAACGTATCGAGACGAAACAAAAATTCGACAGTTCTATTAAAACGAGAACAAAAGATGGCGCACTCATTCATTGATTTTCCCAGAGTATCTGCTGGTTCCAAAAGACCCAGAAAAACCATTAAAATAACAGTCAGCCTAAATAACCTTATTTTAGTGTTTTCGTGTCTCACATTTATTTGCAAGTTAAACACAAGAATTTATTGTTATGGAACGTATCGAGACGAAAAGAGTCAGCCTAAACAACCTTTTTTAGTGTTTTCGTGTCTATCATTTATTTGCAAGTTAAGCACAAGAATTTATGCTATGGAACGTATCGAGACAAAACAGAACTTCGACAGCTCTACTAAAAAGTGAACAAAAGACGGCGAACTCAACCATTGATTTTCCAGATTATCTGCTTGTTCCAAAAGACCCAAAAAAACCATTAAAAAAACAGTCAGCCTAAACAACCTTATTTTAGTGTTTTCGTGTCTCACATTTATTTGCAAGTTAAACACAAGAATTTATTGTTATGTAACGTATCGAGACGAAACAAAAATTCGACAGTTCTATTAAAACGAGAACAAAAGATGGCTGCACTCATTCATTGATTTTTCAGAGTATCTGCTTGTTCCAAAAGCCCAGAAAACCATTAAAAAGAAGTCAGCCAAAACAACCTTATTTAAGTGTTTTCGTGTCTCACATTTATTTGCAAGTTAAACACAAGAATTTATTGTTATGGAACGTATCGAGACGAAACAAAAATTCGACAGTTCTATTACAACGAGAACAAAAGATGGCGCACTCATTCATTGATTTTCCCAGAGTATCTGCTGGTTCCAAAAGACCCAGAAAAACCATTAAAATAACAGTCAGCCTAAATAACCTTATTTTAGTGTTTTCGTGTCTCACATTTATTTGCAAGTTAAACACAAGAATTTATTGTTATGGAACGTATCGAGACGAAAAGAGTTAGCCTAAAACTTTTTTTTTTTCCCTAAACAACCTTTTTTAGTGTTTTCGTGTCTAACATTTATTTGCAAGTTAAGCACAAGAATTTATTGTTATGGAACGTATCGAGACGAAACAAAAATTCGACAGTTCTACTAAAACGAGAACAAAAGATGGCGCACTCATTTATTGATTTTCCCAGAGTATCTGCTGGTTGCAAAGACCCAGAAAACCATTAAAATAACAGTCAGCCTAAACAACCTTATTTTAGTGTTTTCGTGTCTCACATTTATTTGCAAGTTAAACACAAGAATTTATTGTTATGTAACGTATCGAGACGAAACAAAAATTCGACAGTTCTATTAAAACGAGAACAAAAGATGGCGCACTCATTCATTGATTTTCCGGAGTATCTGCTGGTTCCAAAAGACCCAGAAAAACCATTAAAAAAAGAGTCAGCCAAAACAACCTTATTTTAGTGTTTTCGATTCTAACATTTATTTGCAAGTTAAGCACAAGAATTTATTGTTATGGAACGTATCGAGACGAAACAAAAATTCGACAGTTCTATTACAACGAGAACAAAAGATGGCGCACTCATTCATTGATTTTCCCAGAGTATCTGCTGGTTCCAAAAGACCCAGAAAAACCATTAAAATAACAGTCAGCCTAAACAACCTTATTTTAGTGTTTTCGTGTCTCACATTTATTTGCAAGTTAAACACAAGAATTTATTGTTATGGAACGTATCGAGACGAAAAGAGTCAGCCTAAACAACCTTATTTTAGTGTTTTCGTGTCTATCATTTATTTGCAAGTTAAGCACAAGAATTTATGCTATGGAACGTATCGAGACAAAACAGAACTTCGACAGCTCTACTAAAAAGTGAACAAAAGACGGCGAACTCAACCATTGATTTTCCAGATTATCTGCTTGTTCCAAAAGACCCAAAAAAACCATTAAAAAAACAGTCAGCCTAAACAACCTTATTTTAGTGTTTTCGTGTCTCACATTTATTTGCAAGTTAAACACAAGAATTTATTGTTATGTAACGTATCGAGACGAAACAAAAATTCGACAGTTCTATTAAAACGAGAACAAAAGATGGGGCACTCATTCATTGATTTTCCGGAGTATCTGCTGGTCCCCAAAGACCCAGAAAAACCATTAAAAAAGAGTCAGCCAAAACAACCTTATTTAAGTGCTTTCGATGTCTAACATTTATTTGCAAGTTAAGCACAAGAATTTATTGTTATGGAACGTATGGAGACGAAACAAAAATTCGACAGTTCTATTACAACGAGAACAAAAGATGGCGCACTCATTCATTGATTTTCCCAGAGTATCTGCTGGTTCCAAAAGACCCAGAAAAACCATTAAAATAACAGTCAGCCTAAATAACCTTATTTTAGTGTTTTCGTGTCTCACATTTATTTGCAAGTTAAACACAAGAATTTATTGTTATGGAACGTATCGAGACGAAAAGAGTTAGCCTAAACAACCTTTTTTTAGTGTTTTCGTGTCTATCATTTATTTGCAAGTTAAGCACAAGAATTTATTGTTATGGAACGTATCGAGACGAAACAAAAATTCGACAGTTCTATTACAACGAGAACAAAAGATGGCGCACTCATTTATTGATTTTCCCAGAGTATCTGCTGGTTGCAAAAGACCCAGAAAAACCATTAAAATAACAGTCAGCCTAAATAACCTTATTTTAGTGTTTTCGTGTCTATCATTTATTTGCAAGTTAAACACAAGAATTTATTGTTATGTAACGTATCGAGACGAAACAAAAATTCGACAGTTCTATTAAAACGAGAACAAAAGATGGTGCACTCATTCATTGATTTTCCGGAGTATCTGCTGGTCCCAAAAGACCCAGAAAAACCATTAAAAAAGAGTCAGCCAAAACAACCTTATTTAAGTGCTTTCGATTCTAACATTTATTTGCAAGTTAAGCACAAGAATTTATTGTTATGGAACGTATCGAGACGAAACAAAAATTCGACAGTTCTATTACAACGAGAACAAAAGATGGCGCACTCATTCATTGATTTTCCCAGAGTATCTGCTGGTTCCAAAAGACCCAGAAAAACCATTAAAATAACAGTCAGCCTAAATAACCTTATTTTAGTGTTTTCGTGTCTCACATTTATTTGCAAGTTAAACACAAGAATTTATTGTTATGGAACGTATCGAGACGAAACAAAAATTCGACAGTTCTATTAAAAAAAGAACAAAAGATGGTGCACTCATTCATTGATTTTTCGGAGTATCTGCTTGTTCCCAAAGACCCAGAAAAACCATTAAAAAAGAGTCAGCCAAAACAACCTTTATTTAAGTGTTTTCGTGTCTAACATTTATTTGCAAGTTAAGCACAAGAATTTATTGTTATGGAACGTATGGAGACGAAACAAAAATTCGACAGTTCTATTACAACGAGAACAAAAGATGGCGCACTCATTCATTGATTTTCCCAGAGTATCTGCTGGTTCCAAAAGACCCAGAAAAACCATTAAAAAAACAGTCAGCCTAAACAACCTTATTTTAGTGTTTTCGTGTCTCACATTTATTTGCAAGTTAAGCACAAGAATTTATTGCTATGGAACGTATCGAGACAAAACAGAACTTCGACAGCTCTACTAAAAAGTGAACAAAAGACGGCGAACTCAACCATTGATTTTCCAGATTATCTGCTTGTTCCAAAAGACCCAAAAAACATTAAAAAAACAGTCAGCCTAAACAACCTTATTTTAGTGTTTTCGTGTCTCACATTTATTTGCAAGTTAAACACAAGAATTTATTGTTATGTAACATATCGAGACGAAACAATAATTCGACAGTTCTATTAAAACAAGAACAAAAGATGGCGCACTCATTCATTGATTTTCCGGAGTATCTGCTGGTTCCAAAAGACCCAGAAAAACCATTAAAAAAACAGTCAGCCTAAGCAACCTTATTTTAGTGTTTTCGTGTCTCATATTTATTTGCAAGTTAAGCACAAGAATTTATTGTTATGGAACGTATCGAGACGAAACAAAAATTCGACAGTTCTATTAAAACGAGAACAAAAGATGGCGCACTCATTCATTGATTTTCCCAGAGTATCTGCTGGTTCCAAAAGACCCAGAAAAACCATTAAAATAACAGTCAGCCTAAACAACCTTATTTTAGTGTTTTCGTGTCTCACATTTATTTGCAAGTTAAACACAAGAATTTATTGTTATGGAACGTATCGAGACGAAAAGAGTTAGCCTAAACAACCTTTTTTTAGTGTTTTCGTGTCTATCATTTATTTGCAAGTTAAGCACAAGAATTTATGCTATGGAACGTATCGAGACAAAACAGAACTTCGACAGCTCTACTAAAAAGTGAACAAAAGACGGCGAACTCAACCATTGATTTTCCAGATTATCTGCTTGTTCCAAAAGACCCAAAAAAACCATTAAAAAAACAGTCAGCCTAAACAACCTTATTTTAGTGTTTTCGTGTCTCACATTTATTTGCAAGTTAAACACAAGAATTTATTGTTATGTAACGTATCGAGACGAAACAAAAATTCGACAGTTCTATTAAAACGAGAACAAAAGATGGTGCACTCATTCATTGATTTTCCGGAGTATCTGCTGGTCCCAAAAGACCCAGAAAAACCATTAAAAAAAGAGTCAGCCAAAACAACCTTATTTAAGTGTTTTCGATTCTAACATTTATTTGCAAGTTAAGCACAAGAATTTATTGTTATGGAACGTATCGAGACGAAACAAAATTGAGTTCTAGCCTAATAAACAAAAGGGGGCCTATTCTTTTTTTTTTTCCGATTTCTCTGTTCCTCTAAACACTTTTTTTAGTGTTTTCGTGTCTAACATTTATTTGCAAGTTAAGCACAAGAATTTATTGCTATGGAACGTATCGAGACAAAACAGAACTTCGACAGCTCTACTAAAAAGTGAACAAAAGACGGCGAACTCAACCATTGATTTTCCAGATTATCTGCTTGTTCCAAAAGACCCAAAAAAACCATTAAAAAAACAGTCAGCCTAAACAACCTTATTTTAGTGTTTTCGTGTCTCACATTTATTTGCAAGTTAAGCACAAGAATTTATTGTTATGGAACGTATCGAGACGAAACAAAAATTCGACAGTTCTATTAAAACGAGAACAAAAGATGGCGCACTCATTCATTGATTTTCCCGGAGTATCTGCTGGTTCCAAAAGACCCAGAAAAACCATTAAAAAAACAGTCAGCCTAAACAACCTTATTTTAGTGTTTTCGTGTCTAACATTTGTTTGCAAGTTAAACACAAGAATTTATTGTTATGGAACGTATCGAGACGAAAAGAGTTAGCCTAAACAACCTTTTTTTAGTGTTTTCGTGTCTATCATTTATTTGCAAGTTAAGCACAAGAATTTATGCTATGGAACGTATCGAGACAAAACAGAACTTCGACAGCTCTACTAAAAAGTGAACAAAAGACGGCGAACTCAACCATTGATTTTCCAGATTATCTGCTTGTTCCAAAAGACCCAAAAAAACCATTAAAAAAACAGTCAGCCTAAACAACCTTATTTTAGTGTTTTCGTGTCTCACATTTATTTGCAAGTTAAACACAAGAATTTATTGTTATGTAACGTATCGAGACGAAACAAAAATTTGACAGTTCTATTAAAAAGAGAACAAAAGATGGCTCACTCATTCATTTATTCTTTCAGAGTATCTTCTGGTTCCAGAAAGACCCAGAAAAACCATTAAAAAAAGAGTCAGCCAAAATGCCTTATTTAAATGTTTTCGATTCTAACATTTATTTGCAAGTTAAACACAAGAATTTATTGTTATGGAACGTATGGAGACGAAACAAAAATTCGACAGTTCTATTACAACGAGAACAAAAGATGGCGCACTCATTCATTGATTTTCCCAGAGTATCTGCTGGTTCCAAAAGACCCAGAAAAACCATTAAAATAACAGTCAGCCTAAATAACCTTATTTTAGTGTTTTCGTGTCTCACATTTATTTGCAAGTTAAACACAAGAATTTATTGTTATGGAACGTATCGAGACGAAAAGAGTTAGCCTAAACAACCTTTTTTTAGTGTTTTCGTGTCTATCATTTATTTGCAAGTTAAGCACAAGAATTTATGCTATGGAACGTATCGAGACAAAACAGAACTTCGACAGCTCTACTAAAAAGTGAACAAAAGACGGCGAACTCAACCATTGATTTTCCAGATTATCTGCTTGTTCCAAAAGACCCAGAAAAACCATTAAAAAAACAGTCAGCCTAAACAACCTTATTTTAGTGTTTTCGTGTCTCACATTTATTTGCAAGTTAAACACAAGAATTTATTGTTATGTAACGTATCGAGACGAAACAAAAATTCGACAGTTCTATTAAAACGAGAACAAAAGATGGTGCACTCATTCATTGATTTTCCGGAGTATCTGCTGGTCCCAAAAGACCCAGAAAAACCATTAAAAAAAGAGTCAGCCAAAACAACCTTATTTAAGTGTTTTCGATTCTAACATTTATTTGCAAGTTAAGCACTAGAATTTATTGTTATGGAACGTATCGAGACGAAACAAAAATTCGACAGTTCTATTAAAACGAGAACAAAAGATGGCGCACTCATTCATTGATTTTCCCAGAGTATCTGCTGGTTCCAAAAGACCCAGAAAAACCATTAAAATAACAGTCAGCCTAAACAACCTTATTTTAGTGTTTTCGTGTCTCACATTTATTTGCAAGTTAAACACAAGAATTTATTGTTATGGAACGTATCGAGACGAAAAGAGTCAGCCTAAACAACCTTATTTTAGTGTTTTCGTGTCTATCATTTATTTGCAAGTTAAGCACAAGAATTTATGCTATGGAACGTATCGAGACAAAACAGAACTTCGACAGCTCTACTAAAAAGTGAACAAAAGACGGCGAACTCAACCATTGATTTTCCAGATTATCTGCTTGTTCCAAAAGACCCAGAAAAACCATTAAAAAAACAGTCAGCCTAAACAACCTTATTTTAGTGTTTTCGTGTCTCACATTTATTTGCAAGTTAAGCACAAGAATTTATTGTTATGGAACGCATCGAGACGAAACAATAATTCGACAGTTCTATTAAAACGAGAACAAAAGATGGCGCACTCATTCATTGATTTTCCGGAGTATCTGCTGGTTCCAAAAGACCCAGAAAAACCATTAAAAAAAGAGTCAGCCTAAATAACCTTATTTTAGTGCTTTCGTGTCTATCATTTATTTGCAAGTTAAACACAAGAATTTATTGTTATGGAACGTATCGAGACGAAAAGAGTCAGCCTAAACAACCTTATTTTAGTGTTTTCGTGTCTATCATTTATTTGCAAGTTAAGCACAAGAATTTATGCTATGGAACGTATCGAGACAAAACAGAACTTCGACAGCTCTACTAAAAAGTGAACAAAAGACGGCGAACTCAACCATTGATTTTCCAGATTATCTGCTTGTTCCAAAAGACCCAGAAAAACCATTAAAAAAACAGTCAGCCTAAACAACCTTATTTTAGTGTTTTCGTGTCTCACATTTATTTGCAAGTTAAGCACAAGAATTTATTGTTATGGAACGATCGAGACGAAACAATAATTCGACAGTTCTATTAAAACGAGAACAAAAGATGGCGCACTCATTCATTGATTTTCCGGAGTATCTGCTGGTCCCAAAGACCCAGAAAAACCATTAAAAAAAGAGTCAGCCAAAACAACCTTATTTAAGTGTTTTCGATTCTAACATTTATTTGCAAGTTAAGCACAAGAATTTATTGTTATGGAACGTATCGAGACGAAACAAAAATTCGACAGTTCTATTAAAACGAGAACAAAAGATGGCGCACTCATTCATTGATTTTCCCAGAGTATCTGCTGGTTCCAAAAGACCCAGAAAAACCATTAAAATAACAGTCAGCCTAAATAACCTTATTTTAGTGTTTTCGTGTCTCACATTTATTTGCAAGTTAAACACAAGAATTTATTGTTATGGAACGTATCGAGACGAAAAGAGTTAGCCTAAACAACCTTTTTTTAGTGTTTTCGTGTCTATCATTTATTTGCAAGTTAAGCACAAGAATTTATGCTATGGAACGTATCGAGACAAAACAGAACTTCGACAGCTCTACTAAAAAGTGAACAAAAGACGGCGAACTCAACCATTGATTTTCCAGATTATCTGCTTGTTCCAAAAGACCCAAAAAAAACCATTAAAAAAACAGTCAGCCTAAACAACCTTATTTTAGTGTTTTCGTGTCTCACATTTATTTGCAAGTTAAACACAAGAATTTATTGTTATGTAACGTATCGAGACGAAACAAAAATTCGACAGTTCTATTAAAACGAGAACAAAAGATGGTGCACTCATTCATTGATTTTCCGGAGTATCTGCTGGTCCCAAAAGACCCAGAAAAACCATTAAAAAAAGAGTCAGCCAAAACAACCTTATTTAAGTGTTTTCGATTCTAACATTTATTTGCAAGTTAAGCACAAGAATTTATTGTTATGGAACGTATCGAGACGAAACAAAAATTCGACAGTTCTATTACAACGAGAACAAAAGATGGCGCACTCATTCATTGATTTTCCCAGAGTATCTGCTGGTTCCAAAAGACCCAGAAAAACCATTAAAATAACAGTCAGCCTAAATAACCTTATTTTAGTGTTTTCGTGTCTCACATTTATTTGCAAGTTAAACACAAGAATTTATTGTTATGGAACGTATCGAGACGAAAAGAGTTAGCCTAAACAACCTTTTTTTAGTGTTTTCGTGTCTCACATTTATTTGCAAGTTAAGCACAAGAATTTATGCTATGGAACGTATCGAGACAAAACAGAACTTCGACAGCTCTACTAAAAAGTGAACAAAAGACGGCGAACTCAACCATTGATTTTCCAGATTATCTGCTTGTTTCAAAAGACCCAGAAAAACCATTAAAAAAACAGTCAGCCTAAACAACCTTATTTTAGTGTTTTCGTGTCTCACATTTATTTGCAAGTTAAGCACAAGAATTTATTGTTATGGAACGTATCGAGACGAAACAAAAATTCGACAGTTCTATTAAAACGAGAACAAAAGATGGCGCACTCATTCATTGATTTTCCGGAGTATCTGCTGGTTCCAAAAGACCCAGAAAAACCATTAAAAAAAGAGTCAGCCTAAATAACCTTATTTTAGTGCTTTCGTGTCTATCATTTATTTGCAAGTTAAACACAAGAATTTATTGTTATGGAACGTATCGAGACGAAAAGAGTTAGCCTAAACAACCTTTTCTTAGTGTTTTCGTGTCTATCATTTATTTGCAAGTTAAGCACAAGAATTTATTGTTATGGAACGCATCGAGACGAAACAAAAATTCGACAGTTCTATTAAAACGAGAACAAAAGATGGCGCACTCATTCATTGATTTTCCGGAGTATCTGCTGGTCCCAAAAGACCCAGAAAAACCATTAAAAAAAGAGTCAGCCAAAACAACCTTATTTAAGTGTTTTCGATTCTAACATTTATTTGCAAGTTAAGCACAAGAATTTATTGTTATGGAACGAATCGAGACGAAACAAAAATTCGACAGTTCTATTACAACGAGAACAAAAGATGGCGCACTCATTCATTGATTTTCCCAGAGTATCTGCTGGTTCCAAAAGACCCAGAAAAACCATTAAAATAACAGTCAGCCTAAATAACCTTATTTTAGTGTTTTCGTGTCTCACATTTATTTGCAAGTTAAACACAAGAATTTATTGTTATGGAACGTATCGAGACGAAAAGAGTTAGCCTAAACAACCTTTTTTAGTGTTTTCGTGTCTATCATTTATTTGCAAGTTAAGCACAAGAATTTATGCTATGGAACGTATCGAGACAAAACAGAACTTCGACAGCTCTACTAAAAAGTGAACAAAAGACGGCGAACTCAACCATTGATTTTCCAGATTATCTGCTTGTTCCAAAAGACCCAAAAAAACCATTAAAAAAACAGTCAGCCTAAACAACCTTATTTTAGTGTTTTCGTGTCTCACATTTATTTGCAAGTTAAACACAAGAATTTATTGTTATGTAACGTATCGAGACGAAACAAAAATTCGACAGTTCTATTAAAACGAGAACAAAAGATGGTGCACTCATTCATTGATTTTCCGGAGTATCTGCTGGTCCCAAAAGACCCAGAAAAACCATTAAAAAAAGAGTCAGCCAAAACAACCTTATTTAAATGTTTTCGATTCTAACATTTATTTGCAAGTTAAGCACAAGAATTTATTGTTATGGAACGTATGGAGACGAAACAAAAATTCGACAGTTCTATTACAACGAGAACAAAAGATGGCGCACTCATTCATTGATTTTCCCAGAGTATCTGCTGGTTCCAAAAGACCCAGAAAAACCATTAAAATAACAGTCAGCCTAAATAACCTTATTTTAGTGTTTTCGTGTCTCACATTTATTTGCAAGTTAAACACAAGAATTTATTGTTATGGAACGTATCGAGACGAAAAGAGTTAGCCTAAACAACCTTTTTTTAGTGTTTTCGTGTCTATCATTTATTTGCAAGTTAAGCACAAGAATTTATGCTATGGAACGTATCGAGACAAAACAGAACTTCGACAGCTCTACTAAAAAGTGAACAAAAGACGGCGAACTCAACCATTGATTTTCCAGATTATCTGCTTGTTCCAAAAGACCCAGAAAAACCATTAAAAAAACAGTCAGCCTAAACAACCTTATTTTAGTGTTTTCGTGTCTCACATTTATTTGCAAGTTAAGCACAAGAATTTATTGTTATGGAACGTATCGAGACGAAACAATAATTCGACAGTTCTATTAAAACGAGAACAAAAGATGGCGCACTCATTCATTGATTTTCCGGAGTATCTGCTGGTTCCAAAAGACCCAGAAAAACCATTAAAAAAAGAGTCAGCCTAAATAACCTTATTTTAGTGTTTTCGTGTCTATCATTTATTTGCAAGTTAAACACAAGAATTTATTGTTATGGAACGTATCGAGACGAAAAGAGTTAGCCTAAACAACCTTTTTTTAGTGTTTTCGTGTCTATCATTTATTTGCAAGTTAAGCACAAGAATTTATGCTATGGAACGTATCGAGACAAAACAGAACTTCGACAGCTCTACTAAAAAGTGAACAAAAGACGGCGAACTCAACCATTGATTTTCCAGATTATCTGCTTGTTCCAAAAGACCCAGAAAAACCATTAAAAAAACAGTCAGCCTAAACAACCTTATTTTAGTGTTTTCGTGTCTCACATTTATTTGCAAGTTAAGCACAAGAATTTATTGTTATGGAACGCATCGAGACGAAACAATAATTCGACAGTTCTATTAAAACGAGAACAAAAGATGGCGCACTCATTCATTGATTTTCCGGAGTATCTGCTGGTCCCAAAGACCCAGAAAAACCATTAAAAAAAGAGTCAGCCAAAACAACCTTATTTAAGTGCTTTCGATTCTAACTTATTTATTTGCAAGTTAAGCACAAGAATTTATTGTTATGGAACGTATCGAGACGAAACAAAAATTCGACAGTTCTATTACAACGAGAACAAAAGATGGCGCACTCATTCATTGATTTTCCCAGAGTATCTGCTGGTTCCAAAAGACCCAGAAAAACCATTAAAATAACAGTCAGCCTAAATAACCTTATTTTAGTGTTTTCGTGTCTCACATTTATTTGCAAGTTAAACACAAGAATTTATTGTTATGGAACGTATCGAGACGAAAAGAGTTAGCCTAAACAACCTTTTTTTAGTGTTTTCGTGTCTATCATTTATTTGCAAGTTAAGCACAAGAATTTATGCTATGGAACGTATCGAGACAAAACAGAACTTCGACAGCTCTACTAAAAAGTGAACAAAAGACGGCGAACTCAACCATTGATTTTCCAGATTATCTGCTTGTTCCAAAAGACCCAAAAAAACCATTAAAAAAACAGTCAGCCTAAACAACCTTATTTTAGTGTTTTCGTGTCTCACATTTATTTGCAAGTTAAACACAAGAATTTATTGTTATGTAACGTATCGAGACGAAACAAAAATTCGACAGTTCTATTAAAACGAGAACAAAAGATGGTGCACTCATTCATTGATTTTCCGGAGTATCTGCTGGTCCCAAAAGACCCAGAAAAACCATTAAAAAAGAGTCAGCCAAAACAACCTTATTTAAGTGCTCTCGATTCTAACATTTATTTGCAAGTTAAGCACAAGAATTTATTGTTATGGAACGTATCGAGACGAAACAAAAATTCGACAGTTCTATTACAACGAGAACAAAAGATGGCGCACTCATTCATTGATTTTCCCAGAGTATCTGCTGGTTCCAAAAGACCCAGAAAAACCATTAAAATAACAGTCAGCCTAAATAACCTTATTTTAGTGTTTTCGTGTCTCACATTTATTTGCAAGTTAAACACAAGAATTTATTGTTATGGAACGTATCGAGACGAAAAGAGTTAGCCTAAACAACCTTTTTTTAGTGTTTTCGTGTCTCACATTTATTTGCAAGTTAAGCACAAGAATTTATGCTATGGAACGTATCGAGACAAAACAGAACTTCGACAGCTCTACTAAAAAGTGAACAAAAGACGGCGAACTCAACCATTGATTTTCCAGATTATCTGCTTGTTTCAAAAGACCCAGAAAAACCATTAAAAAAACAGTCAGCCTAAACAACCTTATTTTAGTGTTTTCGTGTCTCACATTTATTTGCAAGTTAAGCACAAGAATTTATTGTTATGGAACGCATCGAGACGAAACAATAATTCGACAGTTCTATTAAAACGAGAACAAAAGATGGCGCACTCATTCATTGATTTTCCGGAGTATCTGCTGGTTCCAAAAGACCCAGAAAAACCATTAAAAAAAGAGTCAGCCTAAATAACCTTATTTTAGTGCTTTCGTGTCTTCATTTATTTGCAAGTTAAACACAAGAATTTATTGTTATGGAACGTATCGAGACGAAAAGAGTTAGCCTAAACAACCTTTTCTTAGTGTTTTCGTGTCTATCATTTATTTGCAAGTTAAGCACAAGAATTTATTGTTATGGAACGCATCGAGACGAAACAATAATTCGACAGTTCTATTAAAACGAGAACAAAAGATGGCGCACTCATTCATTGATTTTCCGGAGTATCTGCTGGTCCCAAAAGACCCAGAAAAACCATTAAAAAAAGAGTCAGCCAAAACAACCTTATTTAAGTGCTTTCGATTCTAACATTTATTTGCAAGTTAAGCACAAGAATTTATTGTTATGGAACGTATCGAGACGAAACAAAAATTCGAGAGTTCTATTACAACGAGAACAAAAGATGGCGCACTCATTCATTGATTTTCCCAGAGTATCTGCTGGTTCCAAAAGACCCAGAAAAACCATTAAAATAACAGTCAGCCTAAATAACCTTATTTTAGTGTTTTCGTGTCTCACATTTATTTGCAAGTTAAACACAAGAATTTATTGTTATGGAACGTATCGAGACGAAAAGAGTTAGCCTAAACAACCTTTTTTTAGTGTTTTCGTGTCTATCATTTATTTGCAAGTTAAGCACAAGAATTTATGCTATGGAACGTATCGAGACAAAACAGAACTTCGACAGCTCTACTAAAAAGTGAACAAAAGACGGCGAACTCAACCATTGATTTTCCAGATTATCTGCTTGTTCCAAAAGACCCAAAAAAACCATTAAAAAAACAGTCAGCCTAAACAACCTTATTTTAGTGTTTTCGTGTCTCACATTTATTTGCAAGTTAAACACAAGAATTTATTGTTATGTAACGTATCGAGACGAAACAAAAATTCGACAGTTCTATTAAAACGAGAACAAAAGATGGTGCACTCATTCATTGATTTTCCGGAGTATCTGCTGGTCCCAAAAGACCCAGAAAAACCATTAAAAAAAGAGTCAGCCAAAACAACCTTATTTAAGTGCTTTCGATTCTAACATTTATTTGCAAGTTAAGCACAAGAATTTATTGTTATGGAACGTATCGAGACGAAACAAAAATTCGACAGTTCTATTACAACGAGAACAAAAGATGGCGCACTCATTCATTGATTTTCCCAGAGTATCTGCTGGTTCCAAAAGACCCAGAAAAACCATTAAAATAACAGTCAGCCTAAATAACCTTATTTTAGTGTTTTCGTGTCTCACATTTATTTGCAAGTTAAACACAAGAATTTATTGTTATGGAACGTATCGAGACGAAAAGAGTTAGCCTAAACAACCTTATTTAAGTGTTTTCGTGTCTCACATTTATTTGCAAGTTAAGCACAAGAATTTATGCTATGGAACGTATCGAGACAAAACAGAACTTCGACAGCTCTACTAAAAAGTGAACAAAAGACGGCGAACTCAACCATTGATTTTCCAGATTATCTGCTTGTTTCAAAAGACCCAGAAAAACCATTAAAAAAACAGTCAGCCTAAACAACCTTATTTTAGTGTTTTCGTGTCTCACATTTATTTGCAAGTTAAGCACAAGAATTTATTGTTATGGAACGTATCGAGACGAAACAATAATTCGACAGTTCTATTAAAACGAGAACAAAAGATGGCGCACTCATTCATTGATTTTCCGGAGTATCTGCTGGTTCCAAAAGACCCAGAAAAACCATTAAAAAAAGAGTCAGCCTAAATAACCTTATTTTAGTGTTTTCGTGTCTATCATTTGTTTGCAAGTTAAACACAAGAATTTATTGTTATGGAACGTATCGAGACGAAAAGAGTTAGCCTAAACTACCTTTTTTTAGTGTTTTCGTGTCTATCATTTATTTGCAAGTTAAGCACAAGAATTTATGCTATGGAACGTATCGAGACAAAACAGAACTTCGACAGCTCTACTAAAAAGTGAACAAAAGACGGCGAACTCAACCATTGATTTTCCAGATTATCTGCTTGTTCCAAAAGACCCAAAAAAAACATTAAAAAAACAGTCAGCCTAAACAACCTTATTTTAGTGTTTTCGTGTCTCACATTTATTTGCAAGTTAAACACAAGAATTTATTGTTATGTAACGTATCGAGACGAAACAAAAATTCGACAGTTCTATTAAAACGAGAACAAAAGATGGCGCACTCATTCATTGATTTTCCGGAGTATCTGCTGGTTCCAAAAGACCCAGAAAAACCATTAAAAAAAGAGTCAGCCTAAATAACCTTATTTTAGTGTTTTCGTGTCAATCATTTGTTTGCAAGTTAAACACAAGAATTTATTGTTATGGAACGTATCGAGACGAAAAGAGTTAGCCTAAACTACCTTTTTTTAGTTTTTTCGTGTCTATCATTTATTTGCAAGTTAAGCACAAGAATTTATGCTATGGAACGTATCGAGACAAAACAGAACTTCGACAGCTCTACTAAAAAGTGAACAAAAGACGGCGAACTCAACCATTGATTTTCCAGATTATCTGCTGGTCCCAAAAGACCCAGAAAAACCATTAAAAAAAGAGTCAGCCAAAACAACCTTATTTAAGTGCTTTCGATTCTAACATTTATTTGCAAGTTAAGCACAAGAATTTATTGTTATGGAACGTATCGAGACGAAACAAAAATTCGACAGTTCTATTACAACGAGAACAAAAGATGGCGCACTCATTCATTGATTTTCCCAGAGTATCTGCTGGTTCCAAAAGACCCAGAAAAACCATTAAAATAACAGTCAGCCTAAATAACCTTATTTTAGTGTTTTCGTGTCTCACATTTATTTGCAAGTTAAACACAAGAATTTATTGTTATGGAACGTATCGAGACGAAAAGAGTTAGCCTAAACAACCTTTTTTTTAGTGTTTTCGTGTCTATCATTTATTTGCAAGTTAAGCACAAGAATTTATGCTATGGAACGTATAGAGACAAAACAGAACTTCGACAGCTCTACTAAAAAGTGAACAAAAGACGGCGAACTCAACCATTGATTTTCCAGATTATCTGCTTGTTTCAAAAGACCCAGAAAAACCATTAAAAAAACAGTCAGCCTAAACAACCTTATTTTAGTGTTTTCGTGTCTCACATTTATTTGCAAGTTAAACACAAGAATTTATTGTTATGTAACGTATCGAGACGAAACGAAAATTCGAGTTCTATTAAAACGAGAACAAAAGATGGCGCACTCATTCATTGATTTTCCGGAGTATCTGCTGGTTCCAAAAGACCCAGAAAAACCATTAAAAAAAGAGTCAGCCTAAATAACCTTATTTTAGTGTTTTCGTGTCTATCATTTATTTGCAAGTTAAGCACAAGAATTTATGCTATGGAACGTATCGAGACAAAACAGAACTTCGACAGCTCTACTAAAAAGTGAACAAAAGACGGCGAACTCAACCATTGATTTTCCAGATTATCTGCTTGTTCCAAAAGACCCAAAAAAACCATTAAAAAAAGAGTCAGCCAAAACAACCTTATTTAAGAGCTTTCGATTCTAACATTTATTTGCAAGTTAAACACAAGAATTTATGCTATGGAACGTATCGAGACAAAACAGAACTTCGACAGCTCTACTAAAAAGTGAACAAAAGACGGCGAACTCAACCATTGATTTTCCAGATTATCTGCTTGTTCCAAAAGACCCAAAAAAACCATTAAAAAAAGAGTCAGCCTAAACAACCTTATTTTAGTGTTTTCGTGTCTCACATTTATTTGCAAGTTAAACACAAGAATTTATTGTTATGTAACGTATCGAGACGAAACGAAAATTCGACAGTTCTATTAAATCGAGAACAAAAGATGGTGCACTCATTCATTGATTTTCCGGAGTATCTGCTGGTCCCAAAAGACCCAAAAAAACCATTAAAAAAACAGTCAGCCTAATCAACCTTATTTTAGTGTTTTCGTGTCTCACATTTATTTGCAAGTTAAACACAAGAATTTATTGTTATCTAACGTATCGAGACGAAACAAAAATTCGACAGTTCTATTAAAACGAGAACAAAAGATGGTGCACTCATTCATTGATTTTCCGGAGTATCTGCTGGTCCCAAAAGACCCAGAAAAACCATTAAAAAAAGTCAGCCAAAACAACCTTATTTAAGTGCTTTCGATTCTAACATTTATTTGCAAGTTAAGCACAAGAATTTATTGTTATGGAACGTATCGAGACGAAACAATAATTCGACAGTTCTATTAAAACGAGAACAAAAGATGGCGCACTCATTCATTGATTTTCCCAGAGTATCTGCTGGTTCCAAAAGAACCAGAAAAACCATTAAAATAACAGTCAGCCTAAATAACCTTATTTTAGTGTTTTCGTGTCTCACATTTATTTGCAAGTTAAACACAAGAATTTATTGTTATGGAACGTATCGAGACGAAAAGAGTTAGCCTAAACAACCTTTTGTTAGTGTTTTCGTGTCTATCATTTATTTGCAAGTTAAGCACAATAATTTATGCTATGGAACGTATCGAGACAAAACAAAACTTCGACAGTTCTATTAAAACGAGAACAAAAGATGGCGCACTCATTCATTGATTTTCCCAGAGTATCTGCTGATTCCAAAAGACCCACAAAAACCATTAAAAAAACAGTCAGCCTAAACAACCTTATTTTAGTGTTTTCGTGTCTCACGTTTATTTGCAAGTTAAGCACAAGAATTTATTGTAATGAAACGTATCGAGACGAAACAATAACTCGACAGTTCTAGTAAAATGAGAAAAAAAGATGGCGCACTTATTCATTGATTTTCCGGAGTATCTGCTGGTTCCAAAAGACCCAGAAAAACCATTAAAAAAAGAGTCAGCCTAAACAACATTATTTTAGTGTTTTCGTGTTTCACATTTATTTGCATGTTAAGCATACTATTTAATTTTTATTGAACGTATCGAGACGAAACAAAAATTTGAGTTCTACTAAAAAGTGAACAAAAGGCGGCTCAATGATTTGTTTATTCATTCAGATTATTTTCTTGTTCCAGTTAGCCTAAACAATCGTAGTTCCGTGTTTTCGTGTCTCACATTTATTTGCAAGTTAAACACAAGAATTTATTGTTATGTAACGTATCGAGACGAAACAAAAATTTGAGTTCTACTAAAAAGTGAACAAAAGGCAGCTCACTCATTCGTTTATTCTTTCAGATTATCTTCTTGTTCCAGTAAGCCTAAACAATCGTAGTTCAGTGTTTTCGTGTCTCACATTTATTTGCAAGTAAAACACAAGAATTTATTGTTATGGAACGTAACGAGAACAAAAAATGGCGCACTCATTCATTGATTTTCCCAGAGTATCTGCTGGTTCCAAAAGACCCACAAAAACCATTAAAAAAACAGTCAGCCTAAACAACCTTATTTTAGTGTTTTCGTGTCTCACGTTTATTTGCAAGTTAAGCACAAGAATTTGTGCTATGGAACGTATCGAAACAAAACAGAATTTCGACAGTTCTACTAAATTGGGAACAAAAGACGAGGAACTCATCTACTAATTTTTCCAGATTATCTGCTTGTTCGAAAAGACCCAGAAACACCATTCAAAAAGCAGACAGCCTAAACAACCTTATTTTAGAGTTTTCGTGTCTCACATTTATTTGCAAGTTAAGCACAAGAATTTATTGTTATGGAACGTATCGAGACGAAACAAAAATTTGAGTTGTACTAAAAAAGTGAACAAAAGGCGGCTCACTCATTCGTTTATTCTTTCAGATTATCTTCATGTTCCAGTTAGCCTAAACAATCCTAGTTCAGTGTTTTCGTGTCTCACATTTATTTGCAAGTAAAACACAAGAATTTATTGTTATGTAACGTAACGAGAACAAAAAATGGCGCACTCATTCATTGATTTTCCCAGAGTATCTGCTGGTTCCAAAAGACCCACAAAAACCATTAAAAAACAGTCAGCCTAAACAACCTTATTTTAGTGTTTTCGTATCTCACATTTATTTTCAATTTAAGCACAAGAATTTATTGTAATGAAACGTATCGAGACGAAACAATAACTCGACAGTTCTAGTAAAATGAGAAAAAAAGATGGCGCACTTATTCATTGATTTTCCGGAGTATCTGCTGGTTCCAAAAGACCCAGAAAAACCATTAAAAAAAGAGTCAGCCTAAACAACATTATTTTAGTGTTTTCGTGTTTCACATTTATTTGCATGTTAAGCACACTATTTAATTTTTATTGAACGTATCGAGACGAAACAAAAATTTGAGTTCTACTAAAAAGTGAACAAAAGGCGGCCCAATGATTTGTTTATTCATTCAGATTATTTTCTTGTTCCAGTTAGCCTAAACAATCGTAGTTCCGTGTTTTCGTGTCTCACATTTATTTGCAAGTTAAACACAAGAATTTATTGTTATGTAACGTATCGAGACGAAACAAAAATTTGAGTTCTACTAAAAAGTGAACAAAAGGCAGCTCACTCATTCGTTTATTCTTTCAGATTATCTTCTTGTTCCAGTAAGCCTAAACAATCGTAGTTCAGTGTTTTCGTGTCTCACATTTATTTGCAAGTTAAACACAAGAATTTATTGTTAAGTAACGTATCGAGACAAAACAAAAATTCGACAGTTCTATTAAAACGAGAACAAAAGATGGCGCACTCATTCATTGATTTTCCCAGAGTATCTGCTGGTTCCAAAAGACCCACAAAAACCATTAAAAAAACAGTCAGCCTAAACAACCTTATTTTAGTGTTTTCGTGTCTCACGTTTATTTGCAAGTTAAGCACAAGAATTTGTGCTATGGAACGTATCGAAACAAAACAGAATTTCGACAGTTCTACTAAATTGGGAACAAAAGACGAGGAACTCATCTACTAATTTTTCCAGATTATCTGCTTGTTCGAAAAGACCCAGAAACACCATTCAAAAAGCAGACAGCCTAAACAACCTTATTTTAGAGTTTTCGTGTCTCACATTTATTTGCAAGTTAAGCACAAGAATTTATTGTTATGGAACGTATCGAGACGAAACAAAAATTTGAGTTGTACTAAAAAGTGAACAAAAGGCGGCTCACTCATTCGTTTATTCTTTCAGATTATCTTCATGTTCCAGTTAGCCTAAACAATCCTAGTTCAGTGTTTTCGTGTCTCACATTTATTTGCAAGTAAAACACAAGAATTTATTGTTATGTAACGTAACGAGAACAAAAAATGGCGCACTCATTCATTGATTTTCCCAGAGTATCTGCTGGTTCCAAAAGACCCACAAAAACCATTAAAAAAACAGTCAGCCTAAACAACCTTATTTTAGTGTTTTCGTATCTCACATTTATTTTCAATTTAAGCACAAGAATTTATTGTAATGAAACGTATCGAGACGAAACAATAACTCGACAGTTCTAGTAAAATGAGAAAAAAAGATGGCGCACTTATTCATTGATTTTCCGGAGTATCTGCTGGTTCCAAAAGACCCAGAAAAACCATTAAAAAAAGAGTCAGCCTAAACAACATTATTTTAGTGTTTTCGTGTTTCACATTTATTTGCATGTTAAGCACACTATTTAATTTTTATTGAACGTATCGAGACGAAACAAAAATTTGAGTTCTACTAAAAAGTGAACAAAAGGCGGCCCAATGATTTGTTTATTCATTCAGATTATTTTCTTGTTCCAGTTAGCCTAAACAATCGTAGTTCCGTGTTTTCGTGTCTCACATTTATTTGCAAGTTAAACACAAGAATTTATTGTTATGTAACGTATCGAGACGAAACAAAAATTTGAGTTCTACTAAAAAGTGAACAAAAGGCAGCCCACTCATTCGTTTATTCTTTCAGATTATTTTCTTGTTCCAGTAAGCCTAAACAATCGTAGTTCAGTGTTTTCGTGTCTCACATTTATTTGCAAGTTAAACACAAGAATTTATTGTTAAGTAACGTATCGAGACAAAACAAAAATTCGACAGTTCTATTAAAACGAGAACAAAAGATGGCGCACTCATTCATTGATTTTCCAAGAGTATCTGCTGGTTCCAAAAGACCCACAAAAACTATTAAGAAAACAGACAGCCTAAACAACCTTATTTTAGTGTTTTCGTGTCTCACATTTATTTGCAAGTTAAACCCAAGAATTTATTGTTATGGAACGTATCGAGACGAAACAAAAATTTGAGATTATCTGCTTGTTCCAAAAGACCCAGAAAAACCATTAAAAAAAGAGTCAGCCTAAACAACCTTTTTTTGGTGTTGTCGTGTCTCACATTTATTTGCAAGTTAAGCACAAGAGTTTATTGCTATGGAACGTATCGAGACGAAACAAAACTTCAACAGTTCTACTAAAAAGTGAACAAAAGATGGCGCACTCATTCGTTTATTTTTTCAGATTATCTTCTTGTTCCAGTAAGCCTAAACAATCGTAGTTCAGTGTTTTCGTGTCTCACATTTATTTGCAAGTTAAGCACAAGAATTTATTGTTATGTAACGTATCGAGACGAAACAAAACTTCGACAGTTCTACTAAAAAGTGAACAAAAGATGGCGCAGTCATTCATTGATTTTCCCAGAGTATCTGCTGGTTCCAAAAGACCCAGAAAAACCATTAAAAAAAGAGTCAGCCTAAACAATATTATTTTAATGTTTTCGTGTTTCACATTTATTTGCAAGTTAAGCACAAGATTTAATTTTCTATTGAACGTATCGAGACGAAACAAAAATTTGAGTCCTACTAAAAAGTGAACAAAAGGCGGCTCACTCATTCGTTTATTTTTTCAGATTATCTTCTTGTTCCAGTAAGCCTAAACAATCGTAGTTCAGTGTTTTCGTGTCTCACATTTATTTGCAAGTTAAGCACAAGAATTTATTGTTATGTAACGTATCGAGACGAAACAAAACTTCGACAGTTCTATTAAAAAGTGAACAAAAGATGGCGCACTCATTCATTGATTTTCCCAGAGTATCTGCTGGTTCCAAAAGACCCAGAAAAACCATTAAAAAAGAGTCAGCCTAAACAATATTATTTTAATGTTTTCGTATTTCACATTTATTTGCAAGTTAAGCACAAGATTTAATTTTCTATTGAACGTATCGAGACGAAACAAAAATTTGAGTTCTACTAAAAAGTGAACAAAAGGCGGCTCACTCATTCGTTTATTTTTTCAGATTATCTTCTTGTTCCAGTAAGCCTAAACAATCGTTGTTCAGTGTTTTCGTGTCTCACATTTATTTGCAAGTTAAGCACAAGAATTTATTGTTATGTAACGTATCGAGACGAAACAAAACTTCGACAGTTCTATTAAAACGAGAACAAAAGATGGCGCACTCATTCAATGATTTTCCCAGAGTATCTGCTGGTTCCAAAAGACCCAGAAAAACCATTAAAGAAACAGTCAGCCTAAACAACCTTATTTTAGTGTTTTCGTATCTCACATTTAGTTTTAATTTAAGCACAAGAATTTATTGTAATGAAACGTATCGAGACGAAACTATAACTCGACAGTTCAAGTAAAATGAGAACAAAAGATGGCGCACTCATTCATTGATTTTCCGGAGTATCTGCTGGTTCCAAAAGACCCAGAAAAACCATTAAAGAAACAGTCAGCCTAAACAACCTTATTTTAGTGTTTTCGTATCTCATATTTATTTTTATTTTAAGCACAAGAATTTATTGTAATGAAACGTATCGAGACGAAACAATAACTCGACAGTTCTAGTAAAATGAGAACAAAAGATGGCGCACTCATTCATTGATTTTCCGGAGTATCTGCTGGTTCCAAAAGACCCAGAAAAACCATTAAAAAAAGAGTCAGCCTAAACAATATTATTTTAGTGTTTTCGTGTTTCACATTTATTTGCAAGTTAAGCACAAGATTTTATTTTTATTGAACGTATCGAGACGAAACAAAAATTTGAGTTCTACTAAAAAGTGAACAAAAGGCGGCTCACTGATTCGTTTATTCTTTCAGATTATCTTCTTGTTCCAGTTAGCCTAAACAATCGTAGTTCAGTGTTTTCGTGTCTCACATTTATTTGCAAGTAAAACACAAGAATTTATTGTTATGTAACGTATCGAGACGAAACAAAACTTCGACAGTTCTATTAAAACGAGAACAAAAGATGGCGCACTCATTCATTGATTTTCCCAGAGTATCTGCTGGTTCCAAAAGACCCAGAAAAACCATTAAAGAAACAGTCAGCCTAAACAACATTATTTTAGTGTTTTCGTGTCTCACATTTATTTTCAATTTAAGCACAAGAATTTATTGTAATGAAACGTATCGAGACGAAACAAAAATTTGAGTTCTACTAAAAAGTAAACAAAAGGCGGCTCACTCATTCGTTTATTCTTTCAGATTATCTTCTTGTTCCAGTAAGCCTAAACAATCGTAGTTCAGTGTTTTCGTGTCTCACATTTATTTGCAAGTAAAACACAAGAATTTATTCTTATGTAACGTATCGAGACGAAACAAAACTTCGACAGTTCTATTAAAACGAGAACAAAAGACCCAGAAAAACCATTAAAGAAACAGTCAGTCTAAACAACCTTATTTTAGTGTTTTCGTATCTCACATTTATTTTCAATTTAAGCACAAGAATTTATTGTAATGAAACGTATCGAGACGAAACAAAAATTTGAGTTCTACTAAAAAGTGAACAAAAGGCGGCTCACTCATTCGTTTATTCTTTCAGATTATCTTCTTGTTCCAGTAAGCCTAAACAATCGTAGTTCAGTGTTTTTGTATCTCACATTTATTTGCAAGTTAAACACAAGAATTTATTGTTATGTAACGTATCGAGACGAAACAAAAATTCGAGTTCTATTAAAATGAGAATAACAGATGGCGCAATGTATTGCTCACATTTATTTGCAAGTTAAACACAAGAATTTATTGTTATGTAACGTATCGAGACGAAACAAAAATTCGACAGTTCTATTTAAACGAGAACAAAAGATGGCGCACTCATTCATTGATTTTCCCAGAGCATCTGCTGGTTCCAAAAGACCCAGAAAAACCATTAAAAAAAGAGTCAGCCTAAACAACCTTTTTTTGGTGTTTTCGTGTCTCACATTTATTTGCAAGTTAAGCACAAGAATTTATTGTTATGGAACGTATCGAGACTAAAAAAAAATTTGAGTTCTACTAAAAAGTGAACAAAAGGCGGCTCACTGATTCGTTTATTTTTTCAGATTATCTTCTTGTTCCAGTTAGCCTAAACAATCGTAGTTCAGTGTTTTCGTGTCTCACATTTATTTACAAGTAAAACACAAGAATTTATTGTTATGTAACGTATCGAGACGAAACAAAACTTCGACAGTTCTATTAAAACGAGAACAAAAGATGGCGCACTCATTCATTGATTTTCCGGAGTATCTGCTGGTTCCAAAAGACCCAGAAAAACCATTAAAAAAAGAATCAGCCTAAACAATATTATTTTAGTGTTTTCGTGTTTCACATTTATTTGCAAGTTAAGCACAAGATTTTATTTTTATTGAACGTATCGAGACGAAACAAAAATTTGAGTTCTACTAAAAAGTAAACAAAAGGCGGCTCACTCGTTCGTTTATTCTTTCAGATTATCTTCTTGTTCCAGTAAGCCAAAACAATCGTAGTTCAGTGTTTTTGTGTCTCACATTTATTTGCAAGTTAAACACAAGAATTTATTGTTATGTAACGTATCGAGACGAAACAAAAATTCGAGTTCTATTGAAATGAGAACAAAAGATGGCGCAATTTATTGCTCACATTTATTTGCAAGTTAAACACAAGAATTTATTGTTATGTAACGTATCGAGACGAAACAAAAATTCGACAGTTCTATTAAAACGAGAACAAAAGATGGCGCACTCATTCATTGATTTTCCCAGAGCATCTGCTGGTTCCAAAAGACCCAGAAAAACCATTAAAAAAAGAGTCAGCCTAAACAACCTTTTTTTGGTGTTTTCGTGTCTCACATTTATTTGCAAGTTAAGCACAAGAATTTATTGTTATGGAACGTATCGAGACGAAACAAAAATTTGAGTTCTACTAAAAAGTGAACAAAAGGCAGCTCACTCATTCGTTTATTCTTTCAGATTATCTTCTTGTTCCAGTTAGCCTAAACAATCGTAGTTCAGTGTTTTCGTGTCTCACATTTATTTGCAAGCTAAACACAAGAATTTATTGTTAAGTAACGTATCGAGACGAAACAAAAATATGACACATCTATTAAAACGAGAACAAAAGATGGCGCACTCATTCATTGATTTTCCCAGAGTATCTGCTGGTTCCAAAAGACCCACAAAAACCATTAAAAAAACAGTCAGCCTAAACAACCTTATTTTAGTGTTTTCGTGTCTCACATTTATTTGCAAGTTAAACGCAAGAATTTATTGTTATGGAACGTATCGAGACGAAAAAAAAATTTGAGATTATCTGCTGGTTCCAAAAGACCCAGAAAAACCATTAAAAAAAGAGTCAGCCTAAACAACCTTTTTTTGGTGTTGTCGTGTCTCACATTTATTTGCAAGTTAAGCACAAGAGTTTATTGCTATGGAACGCATCGAGACGAAACAAAAATTTGAGTTCTACTAAAAAGTGAACAAAAGGCGGCTCACTCATTCGTTTATTCTTTCAGGTTATCTTCTTGTTCCAGTAAGCCTAAACAATCGTAGTTCAGTGTTTTCGTGTCTCACATTTATTTGCAAGTTAAACACAAGAATTTATTATTATGTAAGGTATCGAGACGAAACAAAAATTCGACAGTTCTATTAAAATGAGAACAAAAGATGGCGCAATTTATTGGTATGGAACGTATCGAGACGAAACAAAAATTTGAGTTCTACTAAAAAGTGAACAACAGGCGGCTCACTCATTTGTTTATTCTTTCAGATTATCTTCTTGTTTTAGTAAGCCTAAACAATCGTAGTTCAGTGTTTTCGTGTCTCACTTTTATTTGCAAGTTAAGCACAAGAATTTATTGTTATGTAACGTATCGAAACGAAACAAAACTTCAACAGTTCTATTTAAACGAGAACAAAAGATTGCGCACTCATTCATTGATTTTCCCAGAGTATCTGCTGGTTCCAAAAGACCCAGAAAAACCATTAAAAAAAGAGTCAGCCTAAACAACCTTATTTAAGTGTTTTCGTATCTCACATTTATTTGCAAGTTAAGCACAAGATTTAATTTTCTATTGAACGTATCGAGACGAAACAAAAATTTGAGTTCTACTAAAAAGTGAACAAAAGGCGGCTCACTGATTCGTTTATTCTTTCAGATTATCTTCTTGTTCCAGTAAGCATAAACAATCGTAGTTCAGTGTTTTCGTGTCTCACATGTATTTGCAAGTAAAACACAAGAATTTATTCTTATGTAACGTATCGAGACGAAACAAAACTTCGACAGTTCTTTTAAAACGAGAACAAAAGATGGCGCACTCATTCATTGATTTTCCCAGAGTATCTGCTGGTTCCAAAAGACCCAGAAAAACCATTAAAAAAAGAGTCAGCCTAAACAATATTATTTTAGTGTTTTCGTGTTTCACATTTATTTGCAAGTTAAGCACAAGATTTAATTTTCTATTGAACGTATCGAGACGAAACAAAAATTTGAGTTCTACTAAAAAGTGAACAAAAGGCGGCTCACTGATTCGTTTGTTCTTTCAGATTATCTTCTTGTTCCAGTTAGCCTAAACAATCGTAGTTCAGTGTTTTCGTGTCTCACATTTATTTGCAAGTAAAACACAAGAATTTATTGTTATGTAACGTATCGAGACGAAACAAAACTTCGACAGTTCTTTTAAAACGAGAACAAAAGATGGCGCACTCATTCATTGATTTTCCCAGAGTATCTGCTGGTTCCAAAAGACTCAGAAAAACCATTAAAAAAAGAGTCAGCCTAAACAACCTTATTTTAGTGTTTTCGTATCTCACATTAATTTTCAATTTAAGCACAAGAATTTATTGTAATGAAACGTATCGAGACGAAACTATAACTCGACAGTTCTAGTAAAATGAGAACAAAAAATGGCGCACTCATTCATTGATTTTCCGGAGTATCTGCTGGTTCCAAAACACCCAGAAAAACAATTAAAAAAAGAGTCAGCCCAAACAATATTAGTTTAGTGTTTTCGTGTTTCACATTTATTTGCAAGTTAAGCACAAGATTTTATTTTTATTGAACGTATCGAGACAAAACAAAAATTTGAGTTCTACTAAAAAGTAAACAAAAGGCGGCTCACTGATTCGTTTATTCTTTCAGATTATCTTCTTGTTCCAGTTAGCCTAAACAATCGTAGTTCAGTGTTTTCGTGTCTCACGTTTATTTGCAAGTTAAGCACAAGAATTTATTGTTATGGAACGTATCGAGACGAAACAAAAATTTGAGTTCTACTAAAAAGTGAACAAAAGGCGGCTCACTGATTCGTTTATTCTTTCAGATTATCTTCTTGTTCCAGTAAGCCTAAACAATCGTAGTTCAGTGTTTTCGTGTCTCACATTTATTTGCAAGCTAAACACAAGAATTTATTGTTAAGTAACGTATCGAGACGAAACAAAAATTCGACAGATCTATTAAAACGAGAACAAAAGATGGCGCACTCATTCATTGATTTTCCCAGAGTATCTGCTGGTTCCAAAAGACCCACAAAAACCATTAAAAAAACAGTCAGCCTAAACAACCTTATTTTAGTGTTTTCGTGTCTCACATTTATTTGCAAGTTAAGCACAAGAGTTTATTGCTATGGAACGCATCGAGACGAAACAAAAATTTGAGTTCTACTAAAAAGTGAACAAAAGGCGGCTCACTCATTCGTTTATTCTTTCAGATTATCTTCTTGTTCCAGTAAGCCTAAACAATCGTAGTTCAGTGTTTTCGTGTCTCACATTTATTTGCAAGTTAAACACAAGAATTTATTGTAATGTAAGTTATCGAGACGAAACAAAAATTCGACAGTTCTATTAAAATGAGAACAAAAGATGGCGCAATTTATTGGTATGGAACGTATCGAGACGAAACAAAAATTTGAGTTCTACTAAAAAGTGAACAAAAGGCGGCTCACTCATTCGTTTATTCTTTCAGATTATCTTCTTGTTCTAGTAAGCCTAAACAATCGTAGTTCAGTGTTTTCGTGTCTCACATTTATTTGCAAGTTAAGCACAAGAATTTATTGTTATGTAACGTATCGAGACGAAACAATAATTCGACAGTTCTATTTAAACGAGAACAAAAGATGGCGCACTCATTCATTGATTTTCCCAGAGTATCTGCTGGTTCCACAAGACCCAGAAAAACCATTAAAAAAAGAGTCAGCCTAAACAATATTATTTTAGTGTTTTCGTGTTTCACATTTATTTGCAAGTTAAGCACAAGATTTAATTTTCTATTGAACGTATCGAGACGAAACAAAAATTTGAGTTCTACTAAAAAGTGAACAAAAGGCGGCTCACTGATTTGTTTATTCTTTCAGATTATCTTCTTGTTCCAGTAAGCATAAACAATCGTAGTTCAGTGTTTTCGTGTCTCACATTTATTTGCAAGTAAAACACAAGAATTTATTGTTATGTAACGTATCGAGACGAAACAAAACTTCGACAGTTCTTTTAAAACGAGAACAAAAGATGGCGCACTCATTCATTGATTTTCCCAGAGTATCTGCTGGTTCCAAAAGACCCAGAAAAACCATTAAAAAAAGAGTCAGCCTAAACAATATTATTTTAGTGTTTTCGTGTTTCACATTTATTTGCAAGTTAAGCACAAGATTTAATTTTCTATTGAACGTATCGAGACGAAACAAAAATTTGAGTTCTACTAAAAAGTGAACAAAAGACGGCTCACTCACTCGTTTATTCTTTCAGATTATCTTCTTGTTCCAGTTAGCATAAGCAATCGTAGTTCAGTGTTTTCGTGTCTCACATTTATTTGCAAGTTAAGCACAAGAATTTATTGTTATGTAACGTATCGAGACGAAACAATAATTCGACAGATCTATTTAAACGAGAACAAAAGATGGCGCACTCATTCATTGATTTTCCCAGAGTATCTGCTGGTTCCAAAAGACCCAGAAAAACCATTAAAAAAAGAGTCAGCCTAAACAATATTATTTTAGTGTTTTCGTGTTTCACATTTATTTGCAAGTTAAGCACAAGATTTTATTTTTATTGAACGTATCGAGACAAAACAAAAATTTGAGTTCTACTAAAAAGTAAACAAAAGGCGGCTCACTGATTCGTTTATTCTTTCAGATTATCTTCTTGTTCCAGTTAGCCTAAACAATCGTAGTTCAGTGTTTTCGTGTCTCACGTTTATTTGCAAGTTAAGCACAAGAATTTATTGTTATGTAACGTATCGAGACGAAACAAAACTTCGACAGTTCTTTTAAAACGAGAACAAAAGATGGCGCACTCATTCATTGATTTTCCCAGAGTATCTGCTGGTTCCAAAAGACTCAGAAAAACCATTAAAAAAAGAGTCAGCCTAAACAACCTTATTTTAGTGTTTTCGTATCTCACATTAATTTTCAATTTAAGCACAAGAATTTATTGTAATGAAACGTATCGAGACGAAACTATAACTCGACAGTTCTAGTAAAATGAGAACAAAAAATGGCGCACTCATTCATTGATTTTCCGGAGTATCTGCTGGTTCCAAAACACCCAGAAAAACAATTAAAAAAAGAGTCAGCCCAAACAATATTAGTTTAGTGTTTTCGTGTTTCACATTTATTTGCAAGTTAAGCACAAGATTTTATTTTTATTGAACGTATCGAGACAAAACAAAAATTTGAGTTCTACTAAAAAGTAAACAAAAGGCGGCTCACTGATTCGTTTATTCTTTCAGATTATCTTCTTGTTCCAGTTAGCCTAAACAATCGTAGTTCAGTGTTTTCGTGTCTCACGTTTATTTGCAAGTTAAGCACAAGAATTTATTGTTATGGAACGTATCGAGACGAAACAAAAATTTGAGTTCTACTAAAAAGTGAACAAAAGGCGGCTCACTGATTCGTTTATTCTTTCAGATTATCTTCTTGTTCCAGTAAGCCTAAACAATCGTAGTTCAGTGTTTTCGTGTCTCACATTTATTTGCAAGCTAAACACAAGAATTTATTGTTAAGTAACGTATCGAGACGAAACAAAAATTCGACAGATCTATTAAAACGAGAACAAAAGATGGCGCACTCATTCATTGATTTTCCCAGAGTATCTGCTGGTTCCAAAAGACCCACAAAAACCATTAAAAAAACAGTCAGCCTAAACAACCTTATTTTAGTGTTTTCGTGTCTCACATTTATTTGCAAGTTAAGCACAAGAGTTTATTGCTATGGAACGCATCGAGACGAAACAAAAATTTGAGTTCTACTAAAAAGTGAACAAAAGGCGGCTCACTCATTCGTTTATTCTTTCAGATTATCTTCTTGTTCCAGTAAGCCTAAACAATCGTAGTTCAGTGTTTTCGTGTCTCACATTTATTTGCAAGTTAAACACAAGAATTTATTGTAATGTAAGTTATCGAGACGAAACAAAAATTCGACAGTTCTATTAAAATGAGAACAAAAGATGGCGCAATTTATTGGTATGGAACGTATCGAGACGAAACAAAAATTTGAGTTCTACTAAAAAGTGAACAAAAGGCGGCTCACTCATTCGTTTATTCTTTCAGATTATCTTCTTGTTCTAGTAAGCCTAAACAATCGTAGTTCAGTGTTTTCGTGTCTCACATTTATTTGCAAGTTAAGCACAAGAATTTATTGTTATGTAACGTATCGAGACGAAACAATAATTCGACAGTTCTATTTAAACGAGAACAAAAGATGGCGCACTCATTCATTGATTTTCCCAGAGTATCTGCTGGTTCCACAAGACCCAGAAAAACCATTAAAAAAAGAGTCAGCCTAAACAATATTATTTTAGTGTTTTCGTGTTTCACATTTATTTGCAAGTTAAGCACAAGATTTAATTTTCTATTGAACGTATCGAGACGAAACAAAAATTTGAGTTCTACTAAAAAGTGAACAAAAGGCGGCTCACTGATTTGTTTATTCTTTCAGATTATCTTCTTGTTCCAGTAAGCATAAACAATCGTAGTTCAGTGTTTTCGTGTCTCACATTTATTTGCAAGTAAAACACAAGAATTTATTGTTATGTAACGTATCGAGACGAAACAAAACTTCGACAGTTCTTTTAAAACGAGAACAAAAGATGGCGCACTCATTCATTGATTTTCCCAGAGTATCTGCTGGTTCCAAAAGACCCAGAAAAACCATTAAAAAAAGAGTCAGCCTAAACAATATTATTTTAGTGTTTTCGTGTTTCACATTTATTTGCAAGTTAAGCACAAGATTTAATTTTCTATTGAACGTATCGAGACGAAACAAAAATTTGAGTTCTACTAAAAAGTGAACAAAAGACGGCTCACTCACTCGTTTATTCTTTCAGATTATCTTCTTGTTCCAGTTAGCATAAGCAATCGTAGTTCAGTGTTTTCGTGTCTCACATTTATTTGCAAGTTAAGCACAAGAATTTATTGTTATGTAACGTATCGAGACGAAACAATAATTCGACAGTTCTATTTAAACGAGAACAAAAGATGGCGCACTCATTCATTGATTTTCCCAGAGTATCTGCTGGTTCCAAAAGACCCAGAAAAACCATTAAAAAAAGAGTCAGCCTAAACAATATTATTTTAGTGTTTTCGTGTTTCACATTTATTTGCAAGTTAAGCACAAGATTTTATTTTTATTGAACGTATCGAGACAAAACAAAAATTTGAGTTCTACTAAAAAGTAAACAAAAGGCGGCTCACTGATTCGTTTATTCTTTCAGATTATCTTCTTGTTCCAGTTAGCCTAAACAATCGTAGTTCAGTGTTTTCGTGTCTCACGTTTATTTGCAAGTTAAGCACAAGAATTTATTGTTATGGAACGTATCGAGACGAAACAAAAATTTGAGTTCTACTAAAAAGTGAACAAAAGGCGGCTCACTGATTCGTTTATTCTTTCAGATTATCTTCTTGTTCCAGTAAGCCTAAACAATCGTAGTTCAGTGTTTTCGTGTCTCACATTTATTTGCAAGCTAAACACAAGAATTTATTGTTAAGTAACGTATCGAGACGAAACAAAAATTCGACAGATCTATTAAAACGAGAACAAAAGATGGCGCACTCATTCATTGATTTTCCCAGAGTATCTGCTGGTTCCAAAGGACCCACAAAAACCATTAAAAAAACAGTCAGCCTAAACAACCTTATTTTAGTGTTTTCGTGTCTCACATTTATTTGCAAGTTAAGCACAAGAGTTTATTGCTATGGAACGCATCGAGACGAAACAAAAATTTGAGTTCTACTAAAAAGTGAACAAAAGGCGGCTCACTCATTCGTATATTCTTTCAGATTATCTTCTTGTTCCAGTAAGCCTAAACAATCGTAGTTCAGTGTTTTCGTGTCTCACATTTATTTGCAAGTTAAACACAAGAATTTATTGTAATGTAAGTTATCGAGACGAAACAAAAATTCGACAGTTCTATTAAAATGAGAACAAAAGATGGCGCAATTTATTGGTATGGAACGTATCGAGACGAAACAAAAATTTGAGTTCTACTAAAAAGTGAACAAAAGGCGGCTCACTCATTCGTTTATTCTTTCAGATTATCTTCTTGTTCTAGTAAGCCTAAACAATCGTAGTTCAGTGTTTTCGTGTCTCACATTTATTTGCAAGTTAAGCACAAGAATTTATTGTTATGTAACGTATCGAGACGAAACAATAATTCGACAGTTCTATTTAAACGAGAACAAAAGATGGCGCACTCATTCATTGATTTTCCCAGAGTATCTGCTGGTTCCAAAAGACCCAGAAAAACCATTAAAAAAAGAGTCAGCCTAAACAATATTATTTTAGTGTTTTCGTGTTTCACATTTATTTGCAAGTTAAGCACAAGATTTAATTTTCTATTGAACGTATCGAGACGAAACAAAAATTTGAGTTCTACTAAAAAGTGAACAAAAGGCGGCTCACTGATTTGTTTATTCTTTCAGATTATCTTCTTGTTCCAGTAAGCATAAACAATCGTAGTTCAGTGTTTTCGTGTCTCACATTTATTTGCAAGTAAAACACAAGAATTTATTGTTATGTAACGTATCGAGACGAAACAAAACTTCGACAGTTCTTTTAAAACGAGAACAAAAGATGGCGCACTCATTCATTGATTTTCCCAGAGTATCTGCTGGTTCCAAAAGACCCAGAAAAACCATTAAAAAAAGAGTCAGCCTAAACAATATTATTTTAGTGTTTTCGTGTTTCACATTTATTTGCAAGTTAAGCACAAGATTTAATTTTCTATTGAACGTATCGAGACGAAACAAAAATTTGAGTTCTACTAAAAAGTGAACAAAAGACGGCTCACTCACTCGTTTATTCTTTCAGATTATCTTCTTGTTCCAGTTAGCATAAGCAATCGTAGTTCAGTGTTTTCGTGTCTCACAGTTATTTGCAAGTAAAACACAAGAATTTATTGTTATGTAACGTATCGAGACGAAACAAAACTTCGACAGTTCTTTTAAAACGAGAACAAAAGATGGCGAACTCATTCATTGATTTTCCCAGAGTATCTGCTGGTTCCAAAAGACTCAGAAAAACCATTAAAGAAACAGTCAGCCTAAACAACCTTATTTTAGTGTTTTCGTATCTCACATTTATTTTCAATTTAATCACAAGAATTTATTGTAATGAAACGCATCGAGACGAAACTATAACTCGACAGTTCTAGTAAAATGAGAACAAAAGATGGCGCACTCATTCATTGATTTTCCGGAGTATCTGCTGGTTCCAAAACACCCAGAAAAACAATTAAAAAAAAGAGTCAGCCCAAACAATATTATTTTAGTGTTTTCGTGTTTCACATTTATTTGCAAGTTAAGCACAAGATTTTATTTTTATTGAACGTATCGAGACGAAACAAAAATTTGAGTTCTACTAAAAAGTGAACAAAAGGCGGCTCACTGATTCGTTTATTCTTTCAGATTATCTTCTTGTTCCAGTTAGCCTAAACAATCGTAGTTCAGTGTTTTCGTGTCTCACATTTATTTGCAAGTAAAACACAAGAATTTACTGTTATGGAACGTATCGAGACGAAACAAAACTTCGACAGTTCTATTAAAACGAGAACAAAAGATGGCGCACTCATTCATTGATTTTCCCAGAGTATCTGCTGGTTCCAAAAGACTCAGAAAAACCATTAAAGAAACAGTCAGCCTAAACAACCTTATTTTAGTGTTTTCGTATCTCACATTATTTTCAATTTAAGCACAAGAATTTATTGTAATGAAACGTATCGAGACGAAACAATAACTCGACAGTTCTAGTAAAATGAGAACAAAAGATGGCGCCCTCATTCATTGATTTTCCCAGAGCATCTGCTGGTTCCAAAAGACCCAGAAAAACCATTAAAAAAAGAGTCAGCCTAAACAACCTTTTTTTGGTGTTTTCGTGTCTCACATTTATTTGCAAGTTAAGCACAAGAATTTATTGTTATGGAACGTATCGAGACGAAACAAAAATTTGAGTTCTACTAAAAAGTGAACAAAAGGCAGCTCACTCATTCGTTTATTCTTTCAGATTATCTTCTTGTTCCAGTAAGCCTAAACAATCGTAGTTCAGTGTTTTCGTGTCTCACATTTATTTACAAGTTAAACACAAGAATTTATTGTTAAGTAACGTATCGAGACGAAACAAAAATTTGAGATTATCTGCTTGTTCCAAAAGACCCAGAAAAACCATTAAAAAAAGAGTTAGCCTAAACAACCTTTTTTTGGTGTTGTCGTGTCTCACATTTATTTGCAAGTTAAGCACAAGAATTTATTGTTATGGAACGTATCGAGACGAAACAAAAATTTGAGTTCTACTAAGAAGTGAACAAAAGACGGCGAACTCAACCATTTATTTTCGAGATTATCTGCTTGTTCCAAAAGACCCAGAAAAACCATAAAAAAAACAGTCAGCCTAAACAACATTATTTTAGTGTTTTCGTGTCTCACATTTATTTGCAAGTTAAGCACAAGAATTTATTGTTATGGAACTCACCGAGACGAAACAATAATATTATTTCCACTAAAAAGTGAAAAAAAGATAGCGCACTCATTCATTGATTTTCCCAGAGTATCTGCTGGTTCCAAAAAACCCAGAAAAACCATTAAAAAAAGAGTCAGCCTAAACAACTTTATTTTAGTGTTTTCGTGTCTCACATTTATTTGCAAGTTAAGCACAAGAATTTATTGTTATGGAACTCATCGAGACGAAACAATAATTTTATTTCCACTAAAAAGTGAAAAAAAGATGGCGCACTCATTCGTTTATTTTTGCAGTTTATCTGCTTGTTCCAAAAGACCCAGAAAAACCATTAAAAAAAGAGTCAGCCTAAACAACCTTATTTAAGTGTTTTCGTGTCTCACATATATTTGCAAGTTAGGCACAAGAATTTATTGTTATGGAACGTTTTGAGACGAAACAAAAATTTGAGTTCTACTTAAAAGTGAACAAAAGACGGCACACTCAACCATTGATTTTTCCAGATTATCTGCTTGTTCCAAAATACCCAGAGAAACCATTAAAAAAAACAGTCAGCCTAAACAACCTTATTTTAGTGTTTTCGTGTCTCACAATTATTTGCAAGTTAAGCACAAGATTTTAGTTTTATGGAACGTATCGAGACGAAACAAAAATTTGTGTTCTACTTATAAGTGAACAAACGACGGCGCACTCATTCGTTTATTCTTTCAGATAATCTGCTTGTTCTAAAAAACAAAGAAAAACTATTAAAAAAAGAGTCAGCCTAAACAACCTTATTTTTAGTGTTTTCGTGTCTTAAATTTATTTGCAAGTTACGCACAAGAATTTATTGTTAAAGAACGTATCGAGACAAAACAGAACTTCGACAGTTCTATTAAAACGAGAACACAAGATGGCGCACTCATTCATTGATTTTCCCAGAGTATCTGCTGGTTCCAAAAGACCCAGAAAAACCATTAAAAAAACAGTCAGCCTAAACAACCTTATTTTAGTGTTTTCGTATCTCACATTATTTTCAATTTAAGCACAAGAATTTATTGTAATGAAACGTATCGAGACGAAACAATAACTCGACAGTTCTAGTAAAATGAGAACAAAAGATGGCGCCCTCATTCATTGATTTTCCCAGAGCATCTGCTGGTTCCAAAAGACCCAGAAAAACCATTAAAAAAAGAGTCAGCCTAAACAACCTTATTTTAGTGTTTTCGTATCTCACATTATTTTCAATTTAAGCACAAGAATTTATTGTAATGAAACGTATCGAGACGAAACAATAACTCGACAGTTCTAGTAAAATGAGAACAAAAGATGGCGCCCTCATTCATTGATTTTCCCAGAGCATCTGCTGGTTCCAAAAGACCCAGAAAAACCATTAAAAAAAGAGTCAGCCTAAACAACCTTTTTTTGGTGTTTTCGTGTCTCACATTTATTTGCAAGTTAAGCACAAGAATTTCTTGTTCTACGAAACGAAACAAAAATTTGAGTTCTACTAATAAGTGAACAAACGACGGCGCACTCATTCGTTTATTCTTTCAGATAATCTGCTTGTTCTAAAAAACAAAGAAAAACTATTAAAAAAAGAGTCAGCCTAAACAACCTTATTTTTAGTGTTTTCGTGTCTTAAATTTATTTGCAAGTTACGCACAAGAATTTATTGTTAAAGAACGTATCGAGACAAAACAGAACTTCGACAGTTCTATTAAAACGAGAACACAAGATGGCGCACTCATTCATTGATTTTCCCAGAGTATCTGCTGGTTCCAAAAAACCCAGAAAAACCATTAAAAAAAGAGTCAGCCTAAACAACTTTATTTTAGTGTTTTCGTGTCTCACATTTATTTGCAAGTTAAGCAAAAGAATTTATTGTTATGGAACGTATCGAGACGAAACAAAAATTTGAGTTCTACTAAAAAGTGAACAAAAGACGGCGAACTCAACCATTGATTTTCGAGATTATCTGCTTGTTCCAAAAGACCCAGAAAAACCATTAAAAAAACAGTCAGCCTAAACAACATTATTTTAGTGTTTTCGTGTCTCACATTTATTTGCAAGTTAAGCACAAGAATTTATTGTTATGGAACTCACCGAGACGAAACAATAATATTATTTCCACTAAAAAGTGAAAAAAAGATGGCGCACTCATTCGTTTATTTTTGCAGTTTATCTGCTTGTTCCAAAAGACCCAGAAAAACCATTAAAAAAAGAGTCAGCCTAAACAACCTTATTTAAGTGTTTTCGTGTCTCACATATATTTGCAAGTTAGGCACAAGAATTTATTGTTATGGAACGTTTTGAGACGAAACAAAAATTTGAGTTCTACTAATAAGTGAACAAACGACGGCGCACTCATTCGTTTATTCTTTCAGATAATCTGCTTGTTCTTAAAAACAAAGAAAAACTATTAAAAAAAGCGTCAGCCTAAACAACCTTATTTTAGTGTTTTCGTGTCTCACATATATTTGCAAGTTAAGCATAAGAATTTATTGTTATGGAACGTTTTGAGACGAAACAAAAATTTGAGTTCTACTTAAAAGTGAACAAAAGACGGCACATTCAACCATTGATTTTCCCAGATTATCTGCTTGTTCCAAAAGACCCAGAGAAACCATTAAGAAAACAGTCAGCCTAAACAACTTTATTTTAGTGTTTTCGTGTCTCACATTTATTTGCAAGTTAAGCACAAGAATTTATTGTTATGGAACTCATCGAGACAAAACAATAATTTTATTTCCACTAAAAAGTGAAAAAAAGATGGCGCACTCATTCGTTTATTCTTGCAGTTTATCTGCTTGTTCCAAAAGACCCAGAAAAACCATTAAAAAAAGCGTCAGCCTAAACAACCTTATTTTAGTGTTTTCGTGTCTCACATATATTTGCAAGTTAAGCATAAGAATTTATTGTTATGGAACGTTTTGAGACGAAACAAAAATTTGAGTTCTACTTAAAAGTGAACAAAAGACGGCACATTCAACCATTGATTTTCCCAGATTATCTGCTTGTTCCAAAAGACCCAGAGAAACCATTAAAAAAACAGTCAGCCTAAACAACTTTATTTTAGTGTTTTCGTGTCTCACATTTATTTGCAAGTTAAGCACAAGAATTTATTGTTAGGGAACTCATCGAGACAAAACAATAATTTTATTTCCACTAAAAAGTGAAAAAAAGATGGCGCACTCATTCGTTTATTCTTGCAGTTTATCTGCTTGTTCCAAAAGACCCAGAAAAACCATTAAAAAAAGAGTCAGCCTGAACAACCTTATTTTAGTGTTTTCGTGTCTCACATATATTTGCAAGTCAAGCAAAAGAATTTATTGTTATGGAAGGTTTTGAGACGAAACAAAAATTTGAGATCTACTTAAAAGTGAACAAAAGACGGCACACTCAACCATTGATTTTTCCAGATTATCTGCTTGTTCCAAAAGACCCAGAGAAACCATTAAGAAAACAGTCAGCCTAAACAACTTTATTTTAGTGTTTTCGTGTCTCACATTTATTTGCAAGTTAAGCACAAGAATTTATTGTTATGGAACGTATCGAGACGAAACAAAAATTTGAGTTCTACTAAAAAGTGAACAAAAGGCGGCTCACTCATACGTTTATTCTTTCAGATTATCTTCTTGTTCCATTAAGCATAAGCAATCGTAGTTCAGTTTTTTCGTGTCTCACATTTATTTGCAAGTTAAACACAAGAATTTATTGTTATGTAACGTATCGCGACGAAACAATTTTTTTTTTTTTTTTTTTTTTTCGCGGTCTTTCAGAATTTGGATATGGCTTGTGCATCAATAAGAGCATCAGCTAGCATTCCTGTATGCATCATAAAGCTTAGAGGCCCAGACGACCGAGGGGCGCTCGAGAAACGATTTGTTAGTACATATTAAGCTAATTGAAATTTGTTAAGCTAAGAGGAGTTAGTAAGGAAATTTAAAATTCTATATTTTAAATTAGAGGGACAGGAAAGAGATGTAATAGAGTACAGACCATTGTAGTGCGAACATAATACCCTAAAAGGATCATGCAGTGCATATGTCGAACTACAACGGCTAAGGAACAGAGGACTAAAGTTTCGAGTCCTTCTATTAGGAATGTTGAAATTTAAGCGTGTTAGTAAATGCTGGCTATCTACATCCCCGTTAATAAGGTTATGCAGAAAAACTACACCGAGCATTGTCCTACGATTTGTTAAGCTAGGTAAGTTGATAAGTAAAAGTCTGCTACTGTAGGATGGAAGCTGAAGATTTGCATCCCAGCATAGACCTCTAAGTGCAAATATTAAAAAGTTCTTTTGTACGGATTCTATGCGGTCCTTATGTACTCCATATTGGGGACTCCAGACACATGAACCGTACTCTAGTATCGGACGGACCAAAGAAATGAATAGTGTTTTGGTTATATAGGGGTCATTAAATTCTTTTGACCACCTTTTAATAAAACCAAGGACTCCTTTAGCCTTATTAACCATTAAGGAAATATGGTCGGCAAATTTAAGTTTTATGTCTAATAGGATGCCGAGATCATTAACCTGGGTTAATTTTTCTAAGGCAATCCCATTAATGGAATACGTAGCTTGCAGAGGGCAAGAACGATAAAAAGACATATGCTTGCATTTTGATCCATTAAGTATTAGATCATTAGCCAAACACCATTTTTGAAAGTTATCAAGGTCAGACTGAAGACTGCATTGGGCAGAGATGGATTTATACTGAAGACAAAGCTTTACATCATCTGCATACATAAGAACTAGAGAGTTCGTTAAAGCAGGGGGCAAGTCGTTTATAAAAAGCGTAAATAATAACGGGCCAAGATGACTTCCTTGAGGGACGCCGGATGTAGCACGGACCAGACGGGACTGTATGTTTTTAAATAAGACTCTTTGTGTCCTTCCATCTAGGTAGCTGGAGATCCACGTTAAGAGGTCTTTAGGAAAACCCAGCATATTCAGTTTACTCAACAAAAGTGAGTGATTAACTGAATCAAATGCTTTGCTGAATTCTGTGTAAATTACATCGGTTTGATATCCCTTACAAAAGCCGTCTATTACAAAGGATGTCAACTCCAATAAGTTTGTGGTGGTGGAGCGACGCTTAATAAAGCCATGCTGACAAGGAGTGATAATCGAAGAGCAAAGGTGTTGCAAATGAGGGGTAATTAATTTTTCAAATAACTTTGGAATTGCCGACAACTTAGAGATGCCTCTGTAGTTGGCAGCCTCGGACTTTTTCCCTTTTTTATGTAGGGGAATTATAAATGATTCCTTCCACTTAAGGGGAAAAATCGAGGTTTCCAAAGATAAGTTGAAAAGTCTTAAAAGAGGTTTGCACAGAGCCCTGGCGCAGTATTTTAGCACACACCCTGGTACTCCGTCGGGGCCTGGCGAATAAATGGGTTTTACCCTTAAAAGACCAGATAATAAGTTGTTCTCAGAAAAAACCGGACAGAAAATAAGATTTGCTGCTTGAATGTTATATGCGTAAGGCTGATCAGTCAATTTAGAAGGAGAATAAGTTGTTTGAAAAAATTCTGCGAATAGATCGGCAATGGCCTGATCCGAAGTCGCAGAAGAATTTTCAAACGTAAGCAGGGGTGAAAAAGATACGTGTTTACGCTTAGTGTTTACAAAATTATAAAACTGCTTTGGATCCTGAGTAAATTGAATCCGGCAGCGGTCAATATAATTCCTATAACATTCAGCGTTATGCACGGTAAAATTCGACCGAGCTAGTAAGTATCTTGAGAAATCAACACTACTGCAGGTTTTTTATATTTAAGTAAAAGCTTATTTTTTTTATTTTTAAGTTAGCGAGGCACCTTGTAAACCAAGGAGGATTTGTTGAAGCGGACGGATATTTCCAAGGCACACATGAGTCGAAAAATTTATTTAAAGTAAAATAAAATTTTTCTAAAGTGACATTAAGATCAGTGCACGCCAGAATATCAGACCAGTCAAATGTATCAATAAGGCTATTAAGTTTCTGAAAATCAGCTTTACGGAAACAGCGAATCTTATTTACCACGCTCGGAGACATCTGATCGATACCAGGAGTGGTTTCGATTGAGACCTCCAGCGTGGGGTGATATGGATCCTCTGGGGCTGAAAGGGGAAAAGCTCTGGAGAGAGCGGTACCATCCGGATCAGATACAAAACATAAGTCTAAGAGCCGACCTAGCGAATTTCTAACATGATTGATCTGACCTAGGGACATGTCAAACATGCCCGCGGTGAAGTCATGGTAAGTTATAAGTGATATAAGATATTAAAGTCGCCCACCGCTACGAGTTGGTCACGATCCGTCATAAGATTAGAGACGTATCGAATAGCGGACAAATGCTGCCAATATGTGGGCGGTTCAGACATAGGAGGTATATATGAACATGTAATGTATAAAGCTTTCACGGACATAGTGATTTTAACGCAAATAAATTCTATGTCACCAAACTCTTGGGATTTCACCTCTTCAGAAGCAAAAGTAGAGTCTACCGAAATGAGGACTCCACCTCCTCTTCGCTGAGATCGATCCCGTCTAAAAGTGGTGTACTTACTTGGAAAAACTTCGGAGCTAAAGATCTCCGGATTTAAGGGGGGAAATACAATTAAAAATTTGTTTTTTTCGAAAAATTTTTTTTTGTCTTAATGTACTCTAAATATATCTGAGAATAAGCCTTTAAAACCATAAAGCTGTCCGGTACTTTTTTTCAAAGTAATACGCAATTTAGTGAGTGCGTGTCAGTGGTAAACTTTAGTGAGTGGTAAACTTTAAACGCCTCTACTGAAAAGTCGTGTTTTCAAAGTCGCCGTGCAATTTACAGGTCAGAGATTTCATTTCAATCGAATGCGGTTTTTTGCTTTATGTTTGAAATTAAATTCTCCACAACATGAATGAAAGGATTTTTCATATTTATTTGTTATAACATGTTTTTTTGACGAACAAAGTCGAAAAAAAGTGTGTTTTTTTTAAACATTTTTTTCAATTTCAAATTTTTTCATGGAAAAACCATTTTTTTACATATGAAATAATTCATGTTGTGCGCTGTACCTCTAAGTTTAATGCCCAGTTGCTGTTTTTTGTTTTGACGTGATCCTGGGCCTGGAGACTGCACGGCGCAAAGTTTATTCCCCAAAACACGACTCCACATTATTGATCATAAATGGGCTTAATTACAATATTTTTCGAAAAACTTGACTGATTTTTATTGCCCAATAATTTTCTAATAACATGCAAAAAGAATCGCTAAGATTCATTCAATTCCCTACTTGCATTTCACTCCCAAAGATAGGCCTCATTTTAGGCCTTTTAATTGTATTTCCCCCCTTAACCAAGTTTCTGTAAATGCTATTATATGGGATGCAAAGAAAGAACTATCAGAATATAGCTTGGGGAGTTTGCTACGTAGCCCCCTAGTATTCTGATAGGTAAGAGTTAGTGAGGAAATTAGTTTTTTGGGTTGGTGGCCAAAGAAGAGGTGGAGGGTTGGTCAGTTATTCCGATATTGGGAAGTCTCACTCCCACTGGTTTATTAACTTTTTTTTTACGGAACTAGGCTGATGTTCTTGGACGAAAAGATTCTCTGGCCAAAAACTGGGAGAACAAATCGTCTTGAACATCAGCGCGGGCACACGAATCTTGAAAGAAGACGTGCGCCTTGTATAATTGTATTTAAATTTTTGTATGTCCTCCACCTTTATATCGGCTTTAGTTTTGGCTTTGATATAAGCCGAGATATCAATCTCTGAAGTATCAGGGGCAAGCCGAGAAACAAATATATGTTTCGATGGAGGAATCACCTGTAAGGGTTTTGGTGTCGCAGGTACAAGAACTGCAGCATCAGTCGGTGCCGGTGGTCCGGACTGTGGAATACCCTTTTGGGTGACCCTAATGGGGGTTTCGTTCCCTAGGACCTGTGGCATCACTTTAAGGGATGCCATGGCGGACATATCGGACAATTGCTCATTATCCCTGAGAAATTCTGACGAATTTTTCTCAGTTGAGGCCCTTGGGGTGGCCAGAGATATAAGCGGCTGCATTAATGTCGGCTAAGCAGGCTGAGGCGGATCAGAAACAGCGGATTTCTTACGCTTAGGGGACTCATTTAGCAGCTGAAGGCCACTAAATTGAGTGTCAAGCGCACAGAGCTGGTCATTGATTTTACGAAAACCAGTGATCAGCTCTTTAAATCCATTTTTGGTCTGTCTCATGAACGACCTCATTTCGCCTTGCACAGCACGACAATTTTCGCAACAATAATGTATCCCAGACCTACGGGAAATGGCATCCGAAACTGATGCAGTGAAACCGGCACACTTGGCGTGCACGACGTTTTCACATAACCAGCAATGGATACTAGGCTGGGATGTGGAAATTGTCTTGTTGCAAGACTTAATGGCACAGACCAGTTTAAATTCCATTTTATTTATTATTTTTTTTTTTAATTTAATAAGACAAAAATTAATATTTAAAAATTTAAAAAAACACAATACCTTGAACCACTGTGCCAAACAAGAAGCCGAAGCGGGAGCTTTGAAAGAGTGCACAAGAGAAATGCAGTAAATATAGATAAGCCAGGGAAGAAGCAGAGCTGAGCTATGCTTGGAATAGAATTTAGACAAATTATTAATTCGATTCCAAATATACCAAAGCACTCGCGAAGCGATACGGTTTAGGCTTTAAGATTGTTATGATTCACAAGATTTAATTCACAAAGTATGTAAACACCGGTTTACCAATATTTATCAATATTTATGTTCGCTTGAAAGAAAGAGAGGGAAGTGAATAATTCGACAGTTCTATTAAAACGAGAACAAAAGATGGCGCACTCATTCATTGATTTTCCCAGAGTATCTGCTTGTTCCAAAAGACCCAGAGAAACCATTAAGAAAACAGTCAGCCTAAACAACTTTATTTTAGTGTTTTCGTGTCTCACATTTATTTGCAAGTTAAGCACAAGAATTTATTGTTATGGAACGTATCGAGACGAAACAAAAATTTGTGTTCTACTAAAAAGTGAACAAAAGGCGGCTCACTCATACGTTTATTCTTTCAGATTATCTTCTTGTTCCATTAAGCATAAGCAATCGTAGTTCAGTTTTTTCGTGTCTCACATTTATTTGCAAGTTAAACACAAGAATTTATTGTTATGTAACGTATCGCGACGAAACAATTTTTTTTTTTTTTTTTTTTTTTTCGCGGTCTTTCAGAATTTGGATATGGCTTGTGCATCAATAAGAGCATCAGCTAGCATTCCTGTATTCATCATAAAGCTTAGAGGCCCAGACGACCGAGGGGCGCTCGAGAAACGATTTGTTAGTACATATTAAGCTAATTGAAATTTGTTAAGCTAAGAGGAGTTAGTAAGGAAATTTAAAATTCTATATTTTAAATTAGAGGGACAGGAAAGAGATGTAATAGAGTACAGACCATTGTAGTGCGAACATAATACCCTAAAAGGATCATGCAGTGCATATGTCGAACTACAACGGCTAAGGAACAGAGGACTAAAGTTTCGAGTCCTTCTATTAGGAATGTTGAAATTTAAGCGTGTTAGTAAATGCTGGCTATCTACATCCCCGTTAATAAGGTTATGCAGAAAAACTACACCGAGCATTGTCCTACGATTTGTTAAGCTAGGTAAGTTGATAAGTAAAAGTCTGCTACTGTAGGATGGAAGCTGAAGATTTGCATCCCAGCATAGACCTCTAAGTGCAAATATTAAAAAGTTCTTTTGTACGGATTCTATGCGGTCCTTATGTACTCCATATTGGGGACTCCAGACACATGAACCGTACTCTAGTATCGGACGGACCAAAGAAATGAATAGTGTTTTGGTTATATAGGGGTCATTAAATTCTTTTGACCACCTTTTAATAAAACCAAGGACTCCTTTAGCCTTATTAACCATTAAGGAAATATGGTCGGCAAATTTAAGTTTTATGTCTAATAGGATGCCGAGATCATTAACCTGGGTTAATTTTTCTAAGGCAATCCCATTAATGGAATACGTAGCTTGCAGAGGGCAAGAACGATAAAAAGACATATGCTTGCATTTTGATCCATTAAGTATTAGATCATTAGCCAAACACCATTTTTGAAAGTTATCAAGGTCAGACTGAAGACTGCATTGGGCAGAGATGGATTTATACTGAAGACAAAGCTTTACATCATCTGCATACATAAGAACTAGAGAGTTCGTTAAAGCAGGGGGCAAGTCGTTTATAAAAAGCGTAAATAATAACGGGCCAAGATGACTTCCTTGAGGGACGCCGGATGTAGCACGGACCAGACGGGACTGTATGTTTTTAAATAAGACTCTTTGTGTCCTTCCATCTAGGTAGCTGGAGATCCACGTTAAGAGGTCTTTAGGAAAACCCAGCATATTCAGTTTACTCAACAAAAGTGAGTGATTAACTGAATCAAATGCTTTGCTGAAGTCTGTGTAAATTACATCGGTTTGATATCCCTTACAAAAGCCGTCTATTACAAAGGATGTCAACTCCAATAAGTTTGTGGTGGTGGAGCGACGCTTAATAAAGCCATGCTGACAAGGAGTGATAATCGAAGAGCAAAGGTGTTGCAAATGAGGGGTAATTAATTTTTCAAATAACTTTGGAATTGCCGACAACTTAGAGATGCCTCTGTAGTTGGCAGCCTCGGACTTTTTCCCTTTTTTATGTAGGGGAATTATAAATGATTCCTTCCACTTAAGGGGAAAAATCGAGGTTTCCAAAGATAAGTTGAAAAGTCTTAAAAGAGGTTTGCACAGAGCCCTGGCGCAGTATTTTAGCACACACCCTGGTACTCCATCGGGGCCTGGCGAATAAATGGGTTTTACCCTTAAAAGACCAGATAATAAGTTGTTCTCAGAAAAAACCGGACAGAAAATAAGATTTGCTGCTTGAATGTTATATGCGTAAGGCTGATCAGTCAATTTAGAAGGAGAATAAGTTGTTTGAAAAAATTCTGCGAATAGATCGGCAATGGCCTGATCCGAAGTCGCAGAAGAATTTTCAAACGTAAGCAGGGGTGAAAAAGATACGTGTTTACGCTTAGTGTTTACAAAATTATAAAACTGCTTTGGATCCTGAGTAAATTGAATCCGGCAGCGGTCAATATAATTCCTATAACATTCAGCGTTATGCACGGTAAAATTCGACCGAGCTAGTAAGTATCTTGAGAAATCAACACTACTGCAGGTTTTTTATATTTAAGTAAAAGCTTATTTTTTTTTATTTTTAAGTTAGCGAGGCACCTTGTAAACCAAGGAGGATTTGTTGAAGCGGACGGATATTTCCAAGGCACACATGAGTCGAAAAATTTATTTAAAGTAAAATAAAATTTTTCTAAAGTGACATTAAGATCAGTGCACGCCAGAATATCAGACCAGTCAAATGTATCAATAAGGCTATTAAGTTTCTGAAAATCAGCTTTACGGAAACAGCGAATCTTATTTACCACGCTCGGAGACATCTGATCGATACCAGGAGTGGTTTCGATTGAGACCTCCAGCGTGGGGTGATATGGATCCTCTGGGGCTGAAAGGGGAAAAGCTCTGGAGAGAGCGGTACCATCCGGATCAGATACAAAACATAAGTCTAAGAGCCGACCTAGCGAATTTCTAACATGATTGATCTGACCTAGGGACATGTCAAACATGCCCGCGGTGAAGTCATGGTAAGTTATAAGTGATATAAGATATTAAAGTCGCCCACCGCTACGAGTTGGTCACGATCCGTCATAAGATTAGAGACGTATCGAATAGCGGACAAATGCTGCCAATATGTGGGCGGTTCAGACATAGGAGGTATATATGAACATGTAATGTATAAAGCTTTCACGGACATAGTGATTTTAACGCAAATAAATTCTATGTCACCAAACTCTTGGGATTTCACCTCTTCAGAAGCAAAAGTAGAGTCTACCGAAATGAGGACTCCACCTTCTCTTCGCTGAGATCGATCCCGTCTAAAAGTGGTGTACTTACTTGGAAAAACTTCGGAGCTAAAGATCTCCGGATTTAAGGGGGAAATACAATTAAAAATTTGTTTTTTTCGAAAAATTTTTTTTGTCTTAATGTACTCTAAATATATCTGAGAATAAGCCTTTAAAAGCATAAAGCTGTCCGGTACTTTTTTTCAAAGTAATACGCAATTTAGTGAGTGCGTGTCAGTGGTAAACTTTAGTGAGTGGTAAACTTTAAACGCCTCTACTGAAAAGTCGTGTTTTCAAAGTCGCCGTGCAATTTACAGGTCAGAGATTTCATTTCAATCGAATGCGGTTTTTTGCTTTATGTTTGAAATTAAATTCTCCACAACATGAATGAAAGGATTTTTCATATTTATTTGTTATAACATGTTTTTTTGACGAACAAAGTCGAAAAAAAGTGTGTTTTTTTAAACATTTTTTTCAATTTCAAATTTTTTCATGGAAAAACCATTTTTTTACATATGAAATAATTCATGTTGTGCGCTGTACCTCTAAGTTTAATGCCCAGTTGCTGTTTTTTGTTTTGACGTGATCCTGGGCCTGGAGACTACACGGCGCAAAGTTTATTCCCCAAAACACGACTCCACATTATTGATCATAAATGGGCTTAATTACAATATTTTTCGAAAAACTTGACTGATTTTTATTGCCCAATAATTTTCTAATAACATGCAAAAAGAATCGCTAAGATTCATTCAATTCCCTACTTGCATTTCACTCCCAAAGATAGGCCTCATTTTAGGCCTTTTAATTGTATTTCCCCCCTTAACCAAGTTTCTGTAAATGCTATTATATGGGATGCAAAGAAAGAACTATCAGAATATAGCTTGGGGAGTTTGCTACGTGTCCCCCTAGTATTCTGATAGGTAAGAGTTAGTGAGGAAATTAGTTTTTTGGGTTGGTGGCCAAAGAAGAGGTGGAGGGTTGGTCAGTTATTCCGATATTGGGAAGTCTCACTCCCACTGGTTTATTAACTTTTTTTTACGGAACTAGGCTGATGTTCTTGGACGAAAAGATTCTCTGGCCAAAAACTGGGAGAACAAATCGTCTTGAACATCAGCGCGGGCACACGAATCTTGAAAGAAGACGTGCGCCTTGTATAATTGTATTTAAATTTTTGTATGTCCTCCACCTTTATATCGGCTTTAGTTTTGGCTTTGATATAAGCCGAGATATCAATCTCTGAAGTATCAGGGGCAAGCCGAGAAACAAATATATGTTTCGATGGAGGAATCACCTGTAAGGGTTTTGGTGTCGCAGGTACAAGAACTGCAGCATCAGTCGGTGCCGGTGGTCCGGACTGTGGAATACCCTTTTGGGTGACCCTAATGGGGGTTTCGTTCCCTAGGACCTGTGGCATCACTTTAAGGGATGCCATGGCGGACATATCGGACAATTGCTCATTATCCCTGAGATAAATAAGTGAACAAAAGATGGCGCACTCATTCATTGATTTTTCCCAGATTATCTGCTTGTTCCAAAAGACCCAGAAAAACCATTAAAAAAGAGTCAGCCTAAACAACCTTATTTTAGTGTTTTCGTGTCTCACATTTATTTGCAAGTTAAGCACAAGAATTTATTGTTATGGAACGTATCGAGACGAAACAAAAATTTGAGTTCTACTAAAAAGTGAACAAAAGACGGCGCACTCATTCGTTGATTCTTTCAGATTATCTGCTTGTTCTAAAAAACCAAGAAAAACCATTAAAAAAAGAGTCAGCCTAAACAACCTTATTTTTAGTGTTTTCGTGTCTCACATTTATTTGCAAGTTAAGCACAAGAATTTATTGTTATGGAACGTATCGAGACAAAACAAAAATTTGCAGTTCTACTAAAAAGTGAACAAAAGATGGCGCACTCATTCATTGATTTTTCCAGATTATCTGCTTGTTCTAAAAAAGACCCAGAAAAACCATTAAAAAAAGAGTCAGCCTAAACAACCTTATTTTAGTGTTTTCGTGTCTCACATATATTTGCAAGTTAAGCACAAGAATTTATTGTTATGGAACGTTTTGAGACGAAACAAAAATTTGAGTTCTACTTAAAAAGTGAACAAAAGACGGCACACTCAACCATTGATTTTTCCAGATTATCTGCTTGTTCCAAAAGACCCAGAAAAACCATTAAAAAAACAGTCAGCCTAAACAACCTTATTTTAGTGTTTTCGTGTCTCACATTTATTTGCAAGTTAAGCACAAGAATTTATTGTTATGGAACTTATCGAGACAAAACAAAAATTTTAGTTCTACTAAAAAGTGAAAAAAAGATGGCGCACTCATCCGTTTATTTTTCCAGATTATCTGCTTGTTCCAAAAGACCCAGAAAAACCATTAAAAAAAGAGTCAGCCTAAACAACCTTATTTTAGTGTTTTCGTGTCTCACATTTATTTGCAAGTTAAGCACAAGAATTTATTGTTATGGAACGTATCGAGACGAAACAAAAATTTGAAGTTCTACTAAAAAGTGAACAAAAGACGGCGCACTCATTGTTTGATTTTTTCCAGATTATCTGCTTGTTCCAAAAGGACCCAGAAAAACCATTAAAAAAAGAGTCAGCCTAAACAACCTTATTTTAGTGTTTTCGTGTCTCACATATATTTGCAAGTTAAGCACAAGAATTTATTGTTATGGAACGTTTTGAGACGAAACAAAAATTTGAGTTCTACTTAAAAAGTGAACAAAAGACGGCACACTCAACCATTGATTTTTCCAGATTATCTGCTTGTTCCAAAAGACCCAGAGAAACCATTAAAAAAACAGTCAGCCTAAACAACTTTATTTTAGTGTTTTCGTGTCTCACATTTATTTGCAAGTTAAGCACAAGAATTTATTGTTATGGAACTCATCGAGACAAAACAATAATTTTATTTCCACTAAAAAGTGAAAAAAAGATGGCGCACTCATTCGTTTATTCTTGCAGTTTATCTGCTTGTTCCAAAAGACCCAGAAAAACCATTAAAAAAGAGTCAGCCTAAACAACCTTATTTTAGTGTTTTCGTGTCTCACATATATTTGCAAGTTAAGCACAAGAATTTATTGTTATGGAACGTTTTGAGACGAAACAAAAATTTGAGTTCTACTTAAAAGTGAACAAAAGACGGCACACTCAACCATTGATTTTTCCAGATTATCTGCTTGTTCCAAAAGACCCAGAGAAACCATTAAGAAAACAGTCAGCCTAAACAACTTTATTTTAGTGTTTTCGTGTCTCACATTTATTTGCAAGTTAAGCACAAGAATTTATTGTTATGGAACTCATCGAGACAAAACAATAATTTTATTTCCACTAAAAAGTGAAAAAAAGATGGCGCACTCATTCGTTTATTCTTTCAGATAATCTGCTTGTTCTAAAAAACAAAGAAAAACTATTAAAAAAAGAGTCAGCCTAAACAGCCTTATTTTTAGTGTTTTCGTGTCTTAAATTTATTTGCAAGTTACGCACAAGAATTTATTGTTAAGGAACGTATCGAGACAAAACAGAACTTTGACAGTTCTATTAAAACGAGAACAAAAGATGGCGCACTCATTCATTGATTTTCCCAGAGTATCTGCTGGTTCCAAAAGACCCAGAAAAACCATTAAAAAAAGAGTCAGCCTAAACAACCTTATTTTAGTGTTTTCGTGTCTCACATTTATTTGCAAGTTAAGCACAAGAATTTATTGTTATGGAACGTATCGAGACGAAACAAAAATTTTAGTTCTACTAAAAACTGAGCACAATAAGGTGAACTAAACCATTGATTTTCCCAGATTATCTGCTTGTTCCAAAAGACCCAGAAAAACCATTAAAAAAAGAGTCAGCCTAAACAACCTTATTTTAGTGTTTTCGTGTCTCACATTTATTTGCAAGTTAAGCACAAGAATTTATTGTTATGGAACGTTTTGAGACGAAACAAAAATTTGAGTTCTACTTAAAAGTGAACAAAAGACGGCACACTCAACCATTGATTTTTCCAGATTATCTGCTTGTTCCAAAAGACCCAGAAAAACCATTAAAAAAAGAGTCAGCCTAAACAACCTTATTTTAGTGTTTTCGTGTCTCACATTTATTTGCAAGTTAAGCACAAGAATTTATTGTTATGGAACGTATCGAGACAAAACAAAAATTTTAGTTCTACTAAAAACTGAGCACAAGAAGGTGAACTAAACCATTGATTTTCCCAGATTATCTGCTTGTTCCAAAAGACCCAGAAAAACCATTAAAAAAAGAGTCAGCCTAAACAACCTTATTTTAGTGTTTTCGTGTCTCACATTTATTTGCAAGTTAAGCACAAGAATTTATTGTTATGGAACGTTTTGAGACGAAACAAAAATTTGAGTTCTACTTAAAAGTGAACAAAAGACGGCACACTCAACCATTGATTTTTCCAGATTATCTGCTTGTTCCAAAAGACCCAGAGAAACCATTAAAAAAGAGTCAGCCTAAACAACCTTATTTTAGTGTTTTCGTGTCTTAAATTTATTTGCAAGTTACGCACAAGAATTTATTGTTATGGAACGTTTTGAGACGAAACAAAAATTTGAGTTCTACTTAAAAGTGAACAAAAAAGACGGCGCACTCATTCGTTTATTTTTTCAGATTATCTGCTTGTTCCAAAAGAAAAACCCAGAAAAACCATTAAAAAAAGAGTCAGCCTAAACAACCTTATTTTAGTGTTTTCGTGTCTCACATTTATTTGCAAGTTAAGCACAAGAATTTATTGTTATGGAACGTATCGAGACGAAACAAAAATTTGAGTTCTACTAAAAAGTGAACAAAAGATGGCGCACTCATTCATTGATTTTCCCAGATTATCTGCTTGTTCCAAAAGACCCAGAAAAACCATTAAAAAAAGAGTCAGCCTAAACAACCTTATTTTAGTGTTTTCGTGTCTCACATATATTTGCAAGTTAAGCACAAGAATTTATTGTTATGGAACGTTTTGAGACGAAACAAAAATTTGAGTTCTACTTAAAAGTGAACAAAAGACGGCACACTCAACCATTGATTTTTCCAGATTATCTGCTTGTTCCAAAAGACCCAGAGAAACCATTAAAAAAACAGTCAGCCTAAACAACTTTATTTTAGTGTTTTCGTGTCTCACATTTATTTGCAAGTTAAGCACAAGAATTTATTGTTATGGAACTCATCGAGACAAAACAACAATTTTATTTCCACTAAAAAGTGAAAAAAAGATGGCGCACTAAACCATTGATTTTTCCAGATTATCTGCTTGTTCCAAAAGACCCAGAAAAACCATTAAAAAAAGAGTCAGCCTAAACAACCTTATTTTAGTGTTTTCGTGTCTCACATATATTTGCAAGTTAAGCACAAGAATTTATTGTTATGGAACGTTTTGAGACGAAAACAAAAATTTGAGTTCTACTTAAAAGTGAACAAAAGACGGCGCACACTCAACCATTGATTTTCCCAGATTATCTGCTTGTTCCAAAAGACCCAGAAAAACCATTAAAAAAACAGTCAGCCTAAACAACTTTATTTTAGTGTTTTCGTGTCTCACATTTATTTGCAAGTTAAGCACAAGAATTTATTGTTATGGAACTCATCGAGACAAAACAATAATTTTATTTCCACTAAAAAGTGAAAAAAAGATGGCGCACTCATTCGTTTATTTTTGCAGTTTATCTGCTTGTTCCAAAAGACCCAGAAAAACCATTAAAAAAAGAGTCAGCCTAAACAACCTTATTTTAGTGTTTTCGTGTCTCACATATATTTGCAAGTTAAGCACAAGAATTTATTGTTATGGAACGTTTTGAGACGAAACAAAAATTTGAGTTCTACTTAAAAGTGAACAAAAGACGGCACACTCAACCATTGATTTTTCCAGATTATCTGCTTGTTCCAAAAGACCCAGAGAAACCATTAAAAAAACAGTCAGCCTAAACAACCTTATTTTAGTGTTTTCGTGTCTCACATTTATTTGCAAGTTAAGCACAAGAATTTATTGTTATGGAACGTATCGAGACGAAACAAAAATTTGAGTTCTACTAAAAAGTGAACAAAAGACGGCGCACTCATTCGTTTATTTTTCCAGATTATCTGCTTGTTCCAAAAGACCCAGAAAAACCATTAAAAAAAGAGTCAGCCTAAACAACCTTATTTTAGTGTTTTCGTGTCTCACATTTATTTGCAAGTTAAGCACAAGAATTTATTGTTATGGAACGTATCGAGACAAAACAAAAATTTAAGTTCTACTAAAAAGTGAACAAAAGACGGCGCACTCATCCATTTGATTTTCCCAGATTATCTGCTTGTTCCAAAAGACCCAGAAAAACCATTAAAAAAAGAGTCAGCCTAAACAACCTTATTTTAGTGTTTTCGTGTCTCACATTTATTTGCAAGTTAAGCACAAGAATTTATTGTTATGGAACGTATCGAGACGAAACAAAAATTTGAGTTCTACTAAAAAGTGAACAAAAGACGGCGCACTCATTCATTGATTTTTCCAGATTATCTGCTTGTTCTAAAAAGACCCAGAAAAACCATTAAAAAAAGAGTCAGCCTAAACAACCTTATTTTAGTGTTTTCGTGTCTCACATATATTTGCAAGTTAAGCACAAGAATTTATTGTTATGGAACGTATCGAGACAAAACAAAAATTTTAGTTCTATTAAAACGTAAAAAAAAGATGGCGCACTCATTCGTTTGATTTTTCCAGATTATCTGCTTGTTCCAAAAGACCCAGAAAAACCATTAAAAAAAGAGTCAGCCTAAACAACCTTATTTTAGTGTTTTCGTGTCTCACATATATTTGCAAGTTAAGCACAAGAATTTATTGTTAAGGAACGTTTTGAGACAAAACAAAAATTTGATATCTGCTTGTTCCAAAAGACCCAGAAAAACCATTAAAAAACAGTCAGCCTAAACAACCTTATTTTAGTGTTTTCGTGTCTCACATTTATTTGCAAGTTAAGCACAAGAATTTATTGTTATGGAACGTATCGAGACGAAACAAAAATTTGAGTTCTACTAAAAATGTGAACAAAAGACGGCGCACTCATTCGTTTATTCTTTCAGATAATCTGCTTGTTCTAAAAAACAAAGAAAAACTATTAAAAAAAGAGTCAGCCTAAACAACCTTATTTTTAGTGTTTTCGTGTCTTAAATTTATTTGCAAGTTACGCACAAGAATTTATTGTTAAGGAACGTATCGAGACAAAACAGAACTTCGACAGTTCTATTAAAACGAGAACAAAAGATGGCGCACTCATTCATTGATTTTCCCAGAGTATCTGCTTGTTCCAAAAAACCCAGAAAAACCATTAAAAAAAGAGTCAGCCTAAACAACCTTATTTTAGTGTTTTCGTGTCTCACATTTATTTGCAAGTTAAGCACAAGAATTTATTGTTATGGAACGTATCGAGACGAAACAAAAATTTGAGTTCTACTAAAAAGTGAACAAAAGACGGCGCACTCATTCATTGATTTTCCCAGATTATCTGCTTGTTCCAAAAGACCCAGAAAAACCATTAAAAAAAGAGTCAGCCTAAACAACCTTATTTTAGTGTTTTCGTGTCTCACATTTATTTGCAAGTTAAGCACAAGAATTTATTGTTATGGAACGTATCGAGACGAAACAAAAATTTGAGTTCTACTAAAAAGTGAACAAAAGACGGCGAACTCAACCACTGATATTCCAGATTATCTGCTTGTTCCAAAAGACCCAGAAAAACCATTAAAAAAAGAGTCAGCCTAAACAACCTTATTTTAGTGTTTTCGTGTCTCACATTTATTTGCAAGTTAAGCACAAGAATTTATTGTTATGGAACGTATCGAGACAAAACAGAACTTCGATATCTGCTTGTTCCAAAAGACCCAGAAAAACCATTAAAAAAAGAGTCAGCCTAAACAACCTTATTTTAGTGTTTTCGTGTCTCACATATATTTGCAAGTTAAGCACAAGAATTTATTGTTATGGAACGTTTCGAGACGAAACAAAAATTTGAGATCTACTTAAAAAGTGAACAAAAGACGGCACACTCAACCATTGATTTTTCCAGATTATCTGCTTGTTCCAAAAGACCCAGAAAAACCATTAAAAAAAGAGTCAGCCTAAACAACCTTATTTTAGTGTTTTCGTGTCTCACATTTATTTGCAAGTTAAGCACAAGAATTTATTGTTATGGAACGTTTCGAGAAGAAACAAAATTTGACAGTTCAATTAAAACGAGAACAAAAGATGGCGCACTCATTCATTAATTTTCCCAGATTATCTGCTTGTTCCAAAAGACCCAGAAAAACCATTAAAAAAGAGTCAGCCTAAACAACCTTATTTTAGTGTTTTCGTGTCTTAAATTTATTTGCAAGTTACGCACAAGAATTTATTGTTAAGGAACGTATCGAGACAAAACAAAAATTTTAGTTCTACTAAAAACTGAGCACAAGAAGGTGAACTAAACCATTGATTTTCCCAGATTATCTGCTTGTTCCAAAAGACCCAGAAAAACCATTAAAAAAAGAGTCAGCCTAAACAACCTTATTTTAGTGTTTTCGTGTCTCACATTTATTTGCAAGTTAAGCACAAGAATTTATTGTTATGGAACGTATCGAGACGAAACAAAAATTTGAGTTCTACTAAAAAGTGAACAAAAGACGGCCAACTCAACCATTGATTTTCCAGATTATCTGCTTGTTCCAAAAGACCCAGAGAAAAACCATTAAAAAAACAGTCAGCCTAAACAACCTTATTTGAGTGTTTTCGTGTCTCACATTTATTTGCAAGTTAAGCACAAGAATTTATTGTTAAGGAACGTATCGAGACAAAACAAAATTTTTAGTTCTACTAAAAAGTGAACAAAAGATGGCGCACTCATTCGTTTATTTTTCCAGATTATCTGCTTGTTCCAAAAGACCCAGAAAAACCATTAAAAAAAGAGTCAGCCTAAACAACCTTATTTTTAGTGTTTTCGTGTCTCACATTTATTTGCAAGTTAAGCACAAGAATTTATTGTTATGGAACGTATCGAGACAAAACAGAAATTTGACAGTTCTATTAAAACGAGAACAAAAGACGGCGCACTCATTCATTGATTTTCCCAGATTATCTGCTTGTTCCAAAAGACCCAGAAAAACCATTAAAAAAAGAGTCAGCCTAAACAACCTTATTTTAGTGTTTTCGTGTCTCACATTTATTTGCAAGTTAAGCACAAGAATTTATTGTTAAGGAACGTATCGAGACAAAACAAAAATTTTAGTTCTACTAAAAAGTGAAAAAAAGATGGCGCACTCATTCGTTTGATTTTTCCAGATTATCTGCTTGTTCCAAAAGACCCAGAAAAACCATTAAAAAAAGAGTCAGCCTAAACAACCTTATTTTAGTGTTTTCGTGTCTCACATATATTTGCAAGTTAAGCACAAGAATTTATTGTTATGGAACGTTTTGAGACGAAACAAAAATTTGAGTTCTACTTAAAAGTGAACAAAAGACGGCACACTCAACCATTGATTTTTCCAGATTATCTGCTTGTTCCAAAAGACCCAGAAAAACCATTAAAAAAACAGTCAGCCTAAACAACCTTATTTTAGTGTTTTCGTGTCTCACATTTATTTGCAAGTTAAGCACAAGAATTTATTGTTATGGAACGTATCGAGACAAAACAAAAATTTTAGTTCTACTAAAAAGTGGAACAAAAAAGATGGCGCACTCATTCGTTTATTTTTCCAGATTATCTGCTTGTTCCAAAAGACCCAGAAAAACCATTAAAAAAAGAGTCAGCCTAAACAACCTTATTTTAGTGTTTTCGTGTCTCACATTTATTTGCAAGTTAAGCACAAGAATTTATTGTTATGGAACGTTTTGAGACGAAACAAAAATTTGAGTTCTACTAAAAAGTGAACAAAAGACGGCACACTCAACCATTGATTTTTCCAGATTATCTGCTTGTTCCAAAAGACCCAGAAAAACCATTAAAAAAAGAGTCAGCCTAAACAACCTTATTTTAGTGTTTTCGTGTCTCACATTTATTTGCAAGTTAAGCACAAGAATTTATTGTTATGGAACGTATCGAGACGAAACAAAAATTTGTGTTCTACTAAAAAGTGAACAAACGACGGCGCACTCATTCGTTTATTCTTTCAGATAATCTGCTTGTTCTTAAAAACAAAGAAAAACTATTAAAAAAAATGTCAGCCTAAACAACCTTATTTTAGTGTTTTCGTGTCTCACAATTATTTGCAAGTTAAGCACAAGAATTTATTGTTATGGAACGTATCGAGACGAAACAAAAATTTGACAGTTCTATTAAAAAGAGAAAAAAAGATGGACGCACTCATTCATTGATTTTCCCAGATTATCTGCTTGTTCCAAAAGACCCAGAAAAACCATTAAAAAAAGAGTCAGCCTAAACAACCTTATTTTTAGTGTTTTCGTGTCTTACATTTATTTGCAAGTTAAGCACAAGAATTTATTGTTATGGAACGTTTTGAGACGAAACAAAAATTTGAGTTCTACTTAAAAATGAACAAAAGACGTCACACTCAACCATTGATTTTCCCAGATTATCTGCTTGTTCCAAAAGACCCAGAAAAACCATTAAAAAAAAAGTCAGCCTAAACAACCTTATTTTAGTGTTTTCGTGTCTCACATTTATTTGCAAGTTAAGCACAAGAATTTATTGTTATGGAACGTATCGAGACGAAACAAAAATTTGAGTTCTACTAATAAGTGAACAAACGACGGCGCACTCATTCGTTTATTCTTTCAGATAATCTGCTTGTTCTAAAAAACAAAGAAAAACTATTAAAAAAAGAGTCAGCCTAAACAACCTTATTTTTAGTGTTTTCGTGTCTTACATTTATTTGCAAGTTACGCACAAGAATTTATTGTTAAGGAACGTATCGAGACAAAACAGAACTACGATAGTTCTATTAAAACGAGAACAAAAGATGGCGCACTCATTCATTGATTTTCCCAGAGTATCTGCTTGTTCCAAAAGACCCAGAAAAACCATTAAAAATAGAGTCAGCCTAAACAACCTTATTTTAGTGTTTTCGTATCTTACATTTATTTGCAAGTTAAGCACAAGAATTTATTGTTAAGGAACGTATCGAGACAAAACAAAAATTTTAGTTCTACTAAAAAGTGAACAAAAGACGGCGAACTCAACCACTGATTTTCCAGATTATCTGCTTGTTCCAAAAGACCCAGAAAAACCATTAAAAAAAGAGTCAGCCTAAACAACCTTATTTTAGTGTTTTCGTGTCTCACATTTATTTGCAAGTTAAGCACAAGAATTTATTGTTATGGAACGTTTTGAGACGAAACAAAAATTTGAGTTCTACTTAAAAGTGAACAAAAGACGGCACACTCAACCATTGATTTTTCCAGATTATCTGCTTGTTCCAAAAGACCCAGAAAAACCATTAAAAAAAGAGTCAGCCTAAACAACCTTATTTTAGTGTTTTCGTGTCTCACATTTATTTGCAAGTTAAGCACAAGAATTTATTGTTATGGAACGTATCGAGACGAAACAAAAATTTGAGTTCTACTAAAAAGTGAACAAAAGACGGCGAACTCAACCATTGATTTTTCCAGATTATCTGCTTGTTCCAAAAGACCCAGAAAAACCATTAAAAAAAGAGTCAGCCTAAACAACCTTATTTTAGTGTTTTCGTGTCTCACATATATTTGCAAGTTAAGCACAAGAATTTATTGTTATGGAACGTATCGAGACGAAACAAAAATTTGAGTTCTACTAAAACGAGAACAAAAGATGGCGCACTCATTCATTGATTTTCCCAGATTATCTGCTTGTTCCAAAAGACCCAGAAAAACCATTAAAAAAAGAGTCAGCCTAAACAACCTTATTTTAGTGTTTTCGTGTCTCACATATATTTGCAAGTTAAGCACAAGAATTTATTGTTATGGAACGTTTCGAGACGAAACAAAAATTTGAGATCTACTAAAAAGTGAACAAAAGACGGCGAACTCAACCACTGATATTCCAGATTATCTGCTTGTTCCAAAAGACCCAGAGAAACCAAAAAAAAAACAGTCAGCCTAAACAACCTTATTTTAGTGTTTTCGTGTCTCACATTTATTTGCAAGTTAAGCACAAGAATTTATTGTTATGGAACGTATCGAGACAAAACAAAAATTTGAAGTTCCACTAAAAAGTGAAAAAAAGATGGCGCACTCATTCGTTTATTTTTTCAGATTATCTGCTTGTTCCAAAAGACCCAGAAAAACCATTATTAAAAAAGAGTCAGCCTAAACAACCTTATTTTTAGTGTTTTCGTGTCTTACATTTATTTGCAAGTTAAGCACAAGAATTTATTGTTATGGAACGTATCGAGACAAAACAAAAATTTGAAGTTCTACTTAAAACGTGAACAAAAGACGGCGCACTCATCCATTGATTTTTCCAGATTATCTGCTTGTTCCAAAAGACCCAGAAAAACCATTAAAAAAAGAGTCAGCCTAAACAACCTTATTTTAGTGTTTTCGTGTCTCACATTTATTTGCAAGTTAAGCACAAGAATTTATTGTTAAGGAACGTATCGAGACAAAACAAAAATTTTAGTTCTACTAAAAAGTGAACAAAAGATGGCGCACTCATTCATTGTTTATTTTTCCAGATTATCTGCTTGTTCCAAAAGACCCAGAAAAACCATTAAAAAAAGAGTCAGCCTAAACAACCTTATTTTAGTGTTTTCGTGTCTCACATATATTTGCAAGTTAAGCACAAGAATTTATTGTTATGGAACGTTTCGAGACGAAACAAAAATTTGAGTTCTACTTAAAAAGTGAACAAAAGACGGCACACTCAACCATTGATTTTTCCAGATTATCTGCTTGTTCCAAAAGACCCAGAAAAACCATTAAAAAAAGAGTCAGCCTAAACAACCTTATTTTAGTGTTTTCGTGTCTCACATTTATTTGCAAGTTAAGCACAAGAATTTATTGTTATGGAACGTCATCGAGACAAAACAAAAATTTTAGTTCTACTAAAAAGTGAACAAAAAGATGGCGCACTCATTCGTTTATTTTTTCAGATTATCTGCTTGTTCCAAAAGACCCAGAAAAACCTAAAAAAAAAGAGTCAGCCTAAACAACCTTATTTTAGTGTTTTCGTGTCTCACATATATTTGCAAGTTAAGCACAAGAATTTATTGTTATGGAACGTTTCGAGACGAAACAAAATTTGACAGTTCTATTAAAACGAGAACAAAAGACGGCGCACTCATTCATTGATTTTCCCAGAGTATCTGCAGAGTAAGCAGACAGCCTAAGCAACCTTAATTTTAGTGTTTTCGTGTCTCACATTTATTTGCAAGTTAAGCACAATAATTTATTGTTATGGAACGTATCGAGACGAAACAAAAATTTGAGTTCTACTTAAAAGTGAACAAAAGACGGCGCACTCATTCATTGATTTTTCCAGATTATCTGCTTGTTCCAAAAGACCCAGAAAAACCATTAAAAAAAGAGTCAGCCTAAACAACCTTATTTTAGTGTTTTCGTGTCTCACATTTATTTGCAAGTTAAGCACAAGAATTTATTGTTATGGAACGTATCGAGACAAAACAATAATTTTATTTCCACTAAAAAGTGAACAAAAGATGGCGCACTCATTCGTTAATTTTTCCAGATTATCTGCTTGTTCCAAAAGACCCAGAAAAACCATTAAAAAAGAGTCAGCCTAAACAACCTTATTTTAGTGTTTTCGTGTCTCACATATATTTGCAAGTTAAGCACAAGAATTTATTGTTATGGAACGTTTTGAGACGAAACAAAAATTTGAGTTCTACTAAAAAGTGAACAAAAGACGGCACACTCAACCATTGATTTTCCCAGATTATCTGCTTGTTCCAAAAGACCCAGAAAAACCATTAAAAAAACAGTCAGCCTAAACAACCTTATTTTAGTGTTTTCGTGTCTCACATATATTTGCAAGTTAAGCACAAGAATTTATTGTTATGGAACGTATCGAGACGAAACAAAAATTTGAGTTCTACTAATAAGTGAACAAACGACGGCGCACTCATTCGTTTATTCTTTCAGATAATCTGCTTGTTCTAAAAAACAAAGAAAAACTATTAAAAAAAGAGTCAGCCTAAACAACCTTATTTTTAGTGTTTTCGTGTCTTACATTTATTTGCAAGTTACGCACAAGAATTTATTGTTAAGGAACGTATCGAGACAAAACAGAACTTTGACAGTTCTATTAAAACGAGAACAAAAGATGGCGCACTCATTCATTGATTTTCCCAGAGTATCTGCTGGTTCCAAAAAACCCAGAAAAACCATTAAAAAAAGAGTCAGCCTAAACAACCTTATTTTAGTGTTTTCGTGTCTCACATATATTTGCAAGTTAAGCACAAGAATTTATTGTTATGGAACGTTTTGAGACGAAACAAAAATTTGAGTTCTACTAAAAAGTGAACAAAAGACGGCACACTCAACCATTGATTTTTCCAGATTATCTGCTTGTTCCAAAAGACCCAGAAAAACCATTAAAAAAACAGTCAGCCTAAACAACCTTATTTTAGTGTTTTCGTGTCTCACATTTATTTGCAAGTTAAGCACAAGAATTTATTGTTATGGAACGTATCGAGACGAAACAAAAATTTTAGTTCTACTAAAAAGTGAACAAAAGACGGCGCACTCATTCGTTTATTTTCCAGATTATCTGCTTGTTCCAAAAGACCCAGAAAAACCATTAAAAAAAGAGTCAGCCTAAACAACCTTATTTTAGTGTTTTCGTGTCTCACATATATTTGCAAGTTAAGCACAAGAATTTATTGTTATGGAACGTTTTGAGACGAAACAAAAATTTGAGTTCTACTTAAAAGTGAACAAAAGACGGCACACTCAACCATTGATTTTTCCAGATTATCTGCTTGTTCCAAAAGACCCAGAGAAACCATTAAAAAAACAGTCAGCCTAAACAACTTTATTTTAGTGTTTTCGTGTCTCACATTTATTTGCAAGTTAAGCACAAGAATTTATTGTTATGGAACTCATCGAGACAAAACAATAATTTTATTTCCACTAAAAAGTGAAAAAAAGATGGCGCACTCATTCGTTTATTTTTGCAGTTTATCTGCTTGTTCCAAAAGACCCAGAAAAACCATTAAAAAAAGAGTCAGCCTAAACAACCTTATTTTAGTGTTTTCGTGTCTCACATATATTTGCAAGTTAAGCACAAGAATTTATTGTTATGGAACGTTTTGAGACGAAACAAAAATTTGAGTTCTACTTAAAAGTGAACAAAAGACGGCACACTCAACCATTGATTTTTCCAGATTATCTGCTTGTTCCAAAAGACCCAGAGAAACCATTAAAAAAACAGTCAGCCTAAACAACTTTATTTTAGTGTTTTCGTGTCTCACATTTATTTGCAAGTTAAGCACAAGAATTTATTGTAATGGTACTCATCGAGACGAAACAAAAATTTGTGTTCTACTAATAAGTGAACAAACGACGGCGCACTCATTCGTTTATTCTTTCAGATAATCTGCTTGTTCTAAAAAACAAAGAAAAACTATTAAAAAAAGAGTCAGCCTAAACAACCTTATTTTTAGTGTTTTCGTGTCTTACATTTATTTGCAAGTTACGCACAAGAATTTATTGTTAAGGAACGTATCGAGAAGAAACAAAATTTGACAGTTCAATTAAAACGAGAACAAAAGATGGCGCACTCATTCATTGATTTTCCCAGATTATCTGCTTGTTCCAAAAGACCCAGAAAAACCATTAAAAAAGAGTCAGCCTAAACAACCTTATTTTAGTGTTTTCGTGTCTCACATTTATTTGCAAGTTAAGCACAATAATTTATTGCTATGGAAGGTATCAAGAGGAAACAAAATTTTGAGTTCTACTAAAAATTTAACACAAGAAGGCAAACCACACCATTAAATTTCCCAGATTATCTGCTTGTTCCAAAAGACCCAGAAAAACCATTTAAAAAAGAGTCAGCCTAAACAACCTTATTTTAGTGTTTTCGTGTCTTAAATTTATTTGCAAGTTACGCACAAGAATTTATTGTTAAGGAACGTATCGAGACAAAACAAAAATTTTAGTTCTACTAAAAAGTGAACAAAAGATGGCGCACTCATTCATTAATTTTCCCAGATTATCTGCTTGTTCCAAAAGACCCAGAAAAACCATTAAAAAAAGAGTCAGCCTAAACAACCTTATTTTAGTGTTTTCGTGTCTCACATTTATTTGCAAGTTAAGCACAAGAATTTATTGTTATGGAACGTTTTGAGACGAAACAAAAATTTGAGTTCTACTTAAAAGTGAACAAAAGACGGCACACTCAACCATTGATTTTTTCCAGATTATCTGCTTGTTCCAAAAGACCCAGAAAAACCATTAAAAAAAGAGTCAGCCTAAACAACCTTATTTTAGTGTTTTCGTGTCTCACATTTATTTGCAAGTTAAGCACAAGAATTTATTGTTATGGAACGTATCGAGACGAAACAAAAATTTGAGTTCTACTAATAAGAGAACAAACGACGGCGCACTCATTCGTTTATTCTTTCAGATAATCTGCTTGTTCTAAAAAACAAAGAAAAACTATTAAAAAAAGAGTCAGCCTAAACAACCTTATTTTTAGTGTTTTCGTGTCTTAAATTTATTTGCAAGTTACGCACAAGAATTTATTGTTAAGGAACGTATCGAGACAAAACAGAACTTCGACAGTTCTATTAAAACGAGAACAAAAGATGGCGCACTCATTCATTGATTTTCCCAGAGTATCTGCTGGTTCCAAAAAACCCAGAAAAACCATTAAAAAAAGAGTCAGCCTAAACAACCTTATTTTAGTGTTTTCGTGTCTCACATATATTTGCAAGTTAAGCACAAGAATTTATTGTTATGGAACGTTTTGAGACGAAACAAAAATTTGAGTTCTACTTAAAAGTGAACAAAAGACGGCACACTCAACCATTGATTTTTCCAGATTATCTGCTTGTTCCAAAAGACCCAGAGAAACCATTAAAAAAGAGTCAGCCTAAACAACCTTATTTTAGTGTTTTCGTGTCTCACATTTATTTGCAAGTTACGCACAAGAATTTATTGTTAAGGAACGTATCGAGACAAAACAAAAATTTTAGTTCTACTAAAAAGTGAACAAAAGATGGCGCACTCATTCGTTTATTTTTTCAGATAATCTGCTTGTTCCAAAAAACAAAGAAAAACTATTAAAAAAAAGAGTCAGCCTAAACAACCTTATTTTAGTGTTTTCGTGTCTCACATTTATTTGCAAGTTACGCACAAGAATTTATTGTTAAGGAACGTATCGAGAATAAACAAAATTTGACAGTTCTATTAAAACGAGAACAAAAGATGGCGCACTCATTCATTGATTTTCCCAGAGTATCTGCAGAGTAAGCAGACAGCCTAAACAACCTTATTTTAGTGTTTTCGTGTCTCACATTTATTTGCAAGTTAAGCACAAGAATTTATTGTTATGGAACGTTTTGAGACGAAACAAAAATTTGAGTTCTACTTAAAAGTGAACAAAAGACGGCACACTCAACCATTGATTTTTCCAGATTATCTGCTTGTTCCAAAAGACCCAGAGAAACCATTAAAAAAACAGTCAGCCTAAACAACCTTATTTTAGTGTTTTCGTGTCTCACATTTATTTGCAAGTTAAGCACAAGAATTTATTGTTATGGAACGTATCGAGACAAAACAAAAATTTTAGTTCTACTAAAAAGTGAACAAAAGATGGCGCACTCATTCGTTTATTTTTGCAGATTATCTGCTTGTTCCAAAAGACCCAGAAAAACCATTAAAAAAAGAGTCAGCCTAAACAACCTTATTTTAGTGTTTTCGTGTCTCACATATATTTGCAAGTTAAGCACAAGAATTTATTGTTATGGAACGTTTTGAGACGAAACAAAAATTTGAGTTCTACTTAAAAGTGAACAAAAGACGGCACACTCAACCATTGATTTTTCCAGATTATCTGCTTGTTCCAAAAGACCCAGAGAAACCATTAAAAAAACAGTCAGCCTAAACAACTTTATTTTAGTGTTTTCGTGTCTCACATTTATTTGCAAGTTAAGCACAAGAATTTATTGTTATGGAACTCATCGAGACAAAACAATAATTTTATTTCCACTAAAAAGTGAAAAAAAGATGGCGCACTCATTCGTTTATTTTTGCAGTTTATCTGCTTGTTCCAAAAGACCCAGAAAAACCATTAAAAAAAGAGTCAGCCTAAACAACCTTATTTTAGTGTTTTCGTGTCTCACATATATTTGCAAGTTAAGCACAAGAATTTATTGTTATGGAACGTATCGAGACGAAACAAAAATTTGAGTTCTACTTAAAAGTGAACAAAAGACGGCACACTCAACCATTGATTTTTCCAGATTATCTGCTTGTCGGTTCTGAGCGCACAGTGGGGCAGGTCGTGTTCGCCGCGAGCAAATAAAATTTATTTCGGTTGTTCGGAACTGAATATAATAAATCATGAACTCCAGCGGCGCCGTCACAGGAGCACCCATTCCAACCCGGAGTGCAATTTTAAAGTGCAAGGCCCAGGGTATTCTCCAGGACTTACAGAGGATCCAAGGAGCTCTTCAGCCTATTTCCAAGGTGGATGATGCCATGCTACACGTCCGACATGGTCAGATAGCCACCATGTTCAGCGACTTCAAGGCCATCCACGGGGAGCTTGAGGATTTGGACATTTTGCAGATCAGCAGTGACCTTCGATGGACTGTTTCGGAGCTCGTAGCGACGATGCAGGCGGAAATTGAGCACGAGACGACCCTTCGCTCATCTCGAATTGCTGCCCACTCCACCCTTGCCAACGGAATGTCCACCATGCAGGCTGACCCAGGGTTAGGTCAAAGTTTTCAAGTGCTGCCTCCTTTGCCGCTCCCTACGTTCAGCGGTGGATACTCGGAATGGGCTGAATTTTACTCGATCTTCTCTACCATCGTCGGCAGCAATCCTCGTATTAGTAAGGTGGAAAAGCTGCAAAGGTTGCGATCTTGCCTTCGGGAGTCCGCTTTCGAAGCAGTTCGTTCCTTGGAAGTCTCCGACGAGAACTATGATGTTGCGCTGAATTTATTGGAGAAACGATTTAATAACCGTCGCTTAATATTTCAGGCACACGTGAACGAGGTTCTGGGCCTCAGTCTTTTGGAAAGTGGCTCAATAGCAGCTCTTCGAAGTCTTTCGGATAAATTTAATGCCCATATGCGAGCCTTAAAGAATTTGGGTACTTCAGTTCAGATCGCCAGCTGCATCATCGTCCAAGTTCTGCTTCAAAGATTGGACCCAGCTACCCAGGCCAAGTGGGAGGAGAGTCAAAACTCCTCAGGTTCAGACGCCATCCCTACTTGGGAGTCCATGGCCGAATTTTTGGAGCAGCGGTGTAGGACGCTGGAGGCTATGGACGTGGCCATGGCTGCATACGCCCCGGGCGCTCCTGTGGGAAGGCGTCGAGGTGCAATTAATGGTAGATCATCCTTTATTGTTACTAATTCGCTTCCCTCTACCTGTGCTCTATGCGGTGGATGGTCCCATGTAATGTCTGCATGCCCCCGATTTCTATCAATGCCCCCTGAAATTCGCCTTGGTGAGGCCAGGCGACTCGGTCTTTGTCGGAAGTGTCTGCAAACGGGCCATCACATGCGTGAGTGCCTCGCTGCTAGTTGTCGCAGTTGTGGAAGGAGGCATCACAGCCTGCTGCATTTCCTGGAGCCGCCGGCATCTAGCGGCCAGCCTTTGGTTGGTCCTCCCACGTCAGCCATAGCCGAGGTCGCCGACCCTGCAGCCTCTTCGCCGTCCACTGCTAATGCATTAGTTGCTCAAGGTCACAGCGGCGATATATCGTTGCTTGCTACAGCGAACATTTTTGTTCGTAGTCGCGCTGGATCCCTTGTTCCATGCCGAGCTTTGTTGGATTCTGGATCTCAGGTGCACGTGATCACTTCCCGGCTGGCAAGTCAGCTGCAGCTCCGGAGGTACAAATCATTCATGGCGGTGTCTGGTATTGGAGATACCGGCTTTGCGACAGATGGATTCTCTGTTGATGTTCTCCTACGTTCCCACTGTTCCGAGTACTCGGCCCTGGTTAACGCCGTCATCGCCGCCAATATCACGGACCTGCAGCCTAGCTTCAGTTTGGATGTCTCCAGCTGGAATATTCCTGGCAATCTTTCTTTGGCTGATCCTGAATTTTTCCGCCCACAGCGCATCGACCTTTTTATCGGAGCCAGTCTGTTTTATGAGCTGTTGTGTGTTGGGCAAATTAAGCTCTCAGCCGGCCTGCCATTGCTGCAGAAAACTCAACTTGGATGGGTCGTGTGTGGAGGCGGTTCACATGTCCAGAGAAGGTCACTCGTTTCCACTGCCCACAAGGATGTTCCGGAGAGCGCAACAATGCTGGATGATCAGCTGGATTCTTTGCTCCGCCGGTTTTGGGAAATCGAAGACTGCTCCGAGCCTATTGTGAAGCGGACGAAGGAAGAGCTAGATTGCGATGCGCATTTCGTGCAACATGTTGCTCGGCTGGATTCCGGCGCTTACGCTGTGCGGCTTCCGTTAAAATGCGGCTCTAAGCTGCTGGGAGAGTCGTACCCCCAAGCCGTTCGACGATTTCTTTCCCTCGAAAGGAAGCTCTGTCGCCGTCCTCAACTAAAGGAGCAATATACTGCCTTCATAAAGGAGTATCTGGAGTTGGGTCACATGTCTCCAGTCCCTTCTGATGCGAGCGTCACTGGCCAATACTTTCTTCCACACCATTGTGTTTTAAAGGAGGACAGTTCAACAACCAAGCTCAGGGTTGTCTTTGATGGATCTGCTGTCACAACTTCTGGGTATTCATTGAATGACGTGTTGATGTCTGGCCCAGTTATTCAGCCAAAGTTACTGCATATTCTGTTAAGGTTCCGATGCCATCGGGTGGCCATTACTGGAGATATTTGTAAAATGTATCGTTGCGTCAGGGTTTTTCCTGAGGACAGCTATCTTCAGTGCATTCTTTGGCGGGATTCCACCCAGGATGAGTTACAGGTTTTTAAGCTGGACACGGTCACCTACGGAACGAAGCCTGCCTCATTTTTAGCAGTTCGGACAATGCATCAGTTGGCAGATGATGAGCAAATAATGTTTCCAAAGGGGGCCGAAATTCTGCGTCGCGACTTTTATGTGGATGATCTGATTTCCGGAGGCGACTCTATAGATGAAGCTATTAGCATAATGCAGCAAACATCCGCGATCCTTGCCAAAGGCCATTTTCGGTTAAGGAAGTGGTGCTCCAATGTTGCTGACGTTCTGGATAAGGTGCCTGAAGAAGATCGGGAGTCTTTCCTAAAGTTTGATGATGGTAGCAACTTTACAAAGACACTGGGTCTTGCTTGGGATCCTGCAACTGACCGCTTGCTATTTTCTTTTGAAGGGATTCAGTCAATCTCAAAGCCCACTAGGCGCATTGTGCTTTCTTCAGTCGCTCGGCTTTATGACCCCTTAGGCCTTGTTGGTCCTGTAATTTCAAAGGCAAAGATCTTTCTTCAGAAGCTGTGCCGTGAGAAGTTGTCCTGGGATGAAAGTCTTCCTCAAGCTCTTCACTGCGACTGGAATATGATTTGTAGCAGCTTTGGTAGTACGCAGCGCGCCGAATTCCCTAGATGGGTGCTAACATCGAAATCCGAGGTGGAGGTCCATGGATTCTGTGATGCCAGCATTGAGGCGTATGGTGCATGCGTTTATGTCGTGTCCAAGGGCGCAGGATCTGCAAGCTATTTACTCTGTTCGAAGTCCCGAGTTGCGCCGTTAAAGACTGTTACGGTGCCTAAGCTGGAGTTATCGGGAGCCGAGTTGTTGGCTCGACTTATGTCGGAAGTAGAGCAGTTGAAGGTCTACGTTGGAAAGTATTTTTGCTGGTGCGATTCTGCTGTGGCTCTGTCTTGGATTCGAGAAGAACCCTCTCGGTTTAATGTTTTCGTCGCCAATCGAGTTTCGACCATTCAGAAGCTAACTAGAGAAATGGAGTGGCGGTATGTTCCCACTTCTTTGAACCCAGCAGATATCCTGTCGCGTGGTGCTCTTCCCAATGAATTGGTTGAGAATAAGCTGTGGGCTCATGGTCCTCCGTTTCTCGTTGGATCCCAAGAGACGTGGCCAACCGCGGTCCCATCTGAGAGAGCAACCCTGGAGTTGCGTGCAAGGGTCCTGCTCATTCAGTCTCCGTACGTGGATATAACAGCGGTTTCTAAGTACGCTAATTCGTTTCCAGCACTGCAGAGGGTATTCGCTTACGTATACAAGTTTTCTCAACGAATTCACCACAACGGTGTTACGGCTAGCGATATAAAATCTGGAACACAGCTGTTATTGCGGCTAGTGCAACGTGTGCATTTTTGGGAGGAAATAAAGGCTCTTCAAAATGGAAAAGACATAGCGGTATCCAGTGCCCTTGCCTCATCCTCTCCCTTCTTGGACAAATTTGGACTGTTGCGCGTAGACGGTCGGCTAAAAAATTCGTCGTTGGATTTTGATAGTCAGCATCCAATTATACTTCCAAGAAGCCATCCAGTTACGCGGGCTATAATTGTTGACCTCCATGAGCGAAATTTACATACGGGACCTCGCGCACTGTTGGCAATTATTCGGTCCCAATATTGGCCAATTGGGGGAGAAAAACCGTGACGAAGGCATTACACAAATGCATCCGATGCTTCCGGACTAAGCCTCGGCTGTTGCAGCACATTATGGCTGATCTCCCGGAGGAAAGAGTTAGCGGCTCCCAGGTCTTCGGAGTCACTGGTGTGGATTTTTGTGGACCGTTCTATTATAAGCCGGAAGTGCGTAATAAGGCTCCAGTAAAATGTTACATTAGCATTTTCATTTGTTTTGCTACCAAAGCCGTCCACCTGGGGCTTGTAAGGGTCTGTCCACAATTATATTTGCAAGCGTTTTATAGCACCCGCCGAAGTCACATTTATTGTTATGAGAACGTTTTGAGAGCCCCAAAACAAGCTAAATTTGAGTTCTACTTAAAAGTGAACAAAAGACGGCACACTCAACCATTGATTTTCCCAGATTATCTGCTTGTTCCAAAAGACCCAGAGAAACCATTAAAAAAACAGTCAGCCTAAACAACTTTATTTTAGTGTTTTCGTGTCTCACATTTATTTGCAAGTTAAGCACAAGAATTTATTGTTATGGAACTCATCGAGACAAAACAATAATTTTATTTCCACTAAAAAGTGAAAAAAAGATGGCGCACTCATTCGTTTATTCTTTCAGTTTATCTGCTTGTTGTTCCAAAAGACCCAGAAAAACCATTAAAAAAGAGTCAGCCTAAACAACCTTATTTTAGTGTTTTCGTGTCTCACATATATTTGCAAGTTAAGCACAAGAATTTATTGTTATGGAACGTTTTGAGACGAAACAAAAATTTGAGTTCTACTTAAAAGTGAACAAAAGACGGCACACTCAACCATTGATTTTTCCAGATTATCTGCTTGTTCCAAAAGACCCAGAGAAACCATTAAAAAAACAGTCAGCCTAAACAACCTTATTTTAGTGTTTTCGTGTCTCACATTTATTTGCAAGTTAAGCACAAGATTTTATTTTTATGGAACGTATCGAGACGAAACAAAAATTTGAGTTCTACTAATAAGTGAACAAACGACGGCGCACTCATTCGTTTATTCTTTCAGATAATCTGCTTGTTCTAAAAAACAAAGAAAAACTATTAAAAAAAGAGTCAGCCTAAACAGCCTTATTTTTAGTGTTTTCGTGTCTTAAATTTATTTGCAAGTTACGCACAAGAATTTATTGTTAAGGAACGTATCGAGACAAAACAGAACTTCGACAGTTCTATTAAAACGAGAACAAAAGATGGCGCACTCATTCATTGATTTTCCCAGAGTATCTGCTGGTTCCAAAAAACCCAGAAAAACCATTAAAAAAAGAGTCAGCCTAAACAACCTTATTTTAGTGTTTTCGTGTCTCACATTTATTTGCAAGTTAAGCACAAGAATTTATTGTTATGGAACGTTTTGAGACGAAACAAAAATTTGAGTTCTACTTAAAAGTGAACAAAAGACGGCACACTCAACCATTGATTTTTCCAGATTATCTGCTTGTTCCAAAAGACCCAGAGAAACCATTAAAAAAACAGTCAGCCTAAACAACCTTATTTTAGTGTTTTCGTGTCTCACATTTATTTGCAAGTTAAGCACAAGATTTTATTTTTATGGAACGTATCGAGACGAAACAAAAATTTGTGTTCTACTAATAAGTGAACAAACGACGGCGCACTCATTCGTTTATTCTTTCAGATAATCTGCTTGTTCTAAAAAACAAAGAAAAACTATTAAAAAAAGAGTCAGCCTAAACAGCCTTATTTTTAGTGTTTTCGTGTCTTAAATTTATTTGCAAGTTACGCACAAGAATTTATTGTTAAGGAACGTATCGAGACAAAACAGAACTTTGACAGTTTTATTAAAACGAGAACAAAAGATGGCGCACTCATTCATTGATTTTCCCAGAGTATCTGCTGGTTCCAAAAAACCCAGAAAAACCATTAAAAAAAGAGTCAGCCTAAACAACCTTATTTTAGTGTTTTCGTGTCTCACATATATTTGCAAGTTAAGCACAAGAATTTATTGTTATGGAACGTTTTGAGACGAAACAAAAATTTGAGTTCTACTTAAAAGTGAACAAAAGACGGCACACTCAACCATTGATTTTTCCAGATTATCTGCTTGTTCCAAAAGACCCAGAGAAACCATTAAAAAAACAGTCAGCCTAAACAACCTTATTTTAGTGTTTTCGTGTCTCACATTTATTTGCAAGTTAAGCACAAGATTTTATTTTTATGGAACGTATCGAGACGAAACAAAAATTTGAGTTCTACTAATAAGTGAACAAACGACGGCGCACTCATTCGTTTATTCTTTCAGATAATCTGCTTGTTCTAAAAAACAAAGAAAAACTATTAAAAAAAGAGTCAGCCTAAACAACCTTATTTTTAGTGTTTTCGTGTCTTAAATTTATTTGCAAGTTACGCACAAGAATTTATTGTTAAGGAACGTATCGAGACAAAACAGAACTTCGACAGTTCTATTAAAACGAGAACAAAAGATGGCGCACTCATTCATTGATTTTCCCAGAGTATCTGCTGGTTCCAAAAAACCCAGAAAAACCATTAAAAAAAGAGTCAGCCTAAACAACTTTATTTTAGTGTTTTCGTGTCTCACATTTATTTGCAAGTTAAGCACAAGAATTTATTGTTATGGAACTCATCGAGACGAAACAATAATTTTATTTCCACTAAAAAGTGAAAAAAAATGGCGCACTCATTCGTTTATTTTTGCAGTTTATCTGCTTGTTCCAAAAGACCCAGAAAAACCATTAAAAAAAGAGTCAGCCTAAACAACCTTATTTTAGTGTTTTCGTGTCTCACATATATTTGCAAGTCAAGCACAAGAATTTATTGTTATGGAACGTTTTGAGACGAAACAAAAATTTGAGTTCTACTTAAAAGTGAACAAAAGACGGCACACTCAACCATTGATTTTTCCAGATTATCTGCTTGTTCCAAAAGACCCAGAGAAACCATTAAAAAAACAGTCAGCCTAAACAACCTTATTTTAGTGTTTTCGTGTCTCACAATTATTTGCAAGTTAAGCACAAGATTTTATTTTTATGGAACGTATCGAGACGAAACAAAAATTTGTGTTCTACTAATAAGTGAACAAACGACGGCGCACTCATTCGTTTATTCTTTCAGATAATCTGCTTGTTCTAAAAAACAAAGAAAAACTATTAAAAAAAAGAGTCAGCCTAAACAGCCTTATTTTTAGTGTTTTCGTGTCTTAAATTTATTTGCAAGTTACGCACAAGAATTTATTGTTAAGGAACGTATCGAGACAAAACAGAACTTCGACAGTTCTATTAAAACGAGAACAAAAGATGGCGCACTCATTCATTGATTTTCCCAGAGTATCTGCTGGTTCCAAAAAACCCAGAAAAACCATTAAAAAAAGAGTCAGCCTAAACAACTTTATTTTAGTGTTTTCGTGTCTCACATTTATTTGCAAGTTAAGCACAAGAATTTATTGTTATGGAACTCATCGAGACGAAACAATAATTTTATTTCCACTAAAAAGTGAAAAAAAGATGGCGCACTCATTCGTTTATTTTTGCAGTTTATCTGCTTGTTCCAAAAGACCCAGAAAAACCATAAAAAAAGAGTCAGCCTAAACAACCTTATTTTAGTGTTTTCGTGTCTCACATATATTTGCAAGTTAAGCACAAGAATTTATTGTTATGGAACGTTTTGAGACGAAACAAAAATTTGAGTTCTACTTAAAAGTGAACAAAAGACGGCACACTCAACCATTGATTTTTCCAGATTATCTGCTTGTTCCAAAAGACCCAGAGAAACCATTAAAAAAACAGTCAGCCTAAACAACCTTATTTTAGTGTTTTCGTGTCTCACATTTATTTGCAAGTTAAGCACAAGAATTTATTGTTATGGAACGTATCGAGACGAAACAAAAATTTTATGTTCTACTAAAAAGTGAACAAAAGACGGCGCACTCATTCGTTTATTCTTTCAGATAATCTGCTTGTTCTAAAAAACCCAGAAAAACCATTAAAAAAAGAGTCAGCCTAAACAACCTTATTTTTAGTGTTTTCGTGTCTCACATTTATTTGCAAGTTACGCACAAGAATTTATTGTTATGGAACGTATTGAGACGAAACAAAAATTTGACAGTTCTACTTAAAAAGTGAACAAAAGATGGCGCACTCAACCATTGATTTTTCCAGATTATCTGCTTGTTCCAAAAGACCCAGAAAAACCATTAAAAAAAGAGTCAGCCTAAACAACTTTATTTTAGTGTTTTCGTGTCTCACATTTATTTGCAAGTTAAGCACAAGAATTTATTGTTATGGAACTCATCGAGACGAAACAATAATTTTATTTCCACTAAAAAGTAAAAAAGAGATGGCGCACTCATTTGTTTATTTTTTCAGTTTATCTGCTTGTTCCAAAAGACCCAGAAAAACCATTAAAAAAAGAGTCAGCCTAAACAACCTTATTTTAGTGTTTTCGTGTCTCACATTTATTTGCAAGTTAAGCACAAGAATTTATTGTTATGGAACGTATCGAGACGAAACAAAAATTTGAGTTCTACTAAAAAGTGAACAAAAGACGGCGCACTCATTCGTTTATTCTTTCAGATAATCTGCTTGTTCTAAAAAACAAAGAAAAACTATTAAAAAAAGAGTCAGCCTAAACAGCCTTATTTTTAGTGTTTTCGTGTCTTAAATTTATTTGCAAGTTACGCACAAGAATTTATTGTTAAGGAACGTATCGAGACAAAACAGAACTTCGACAGTTCTATTAAAACGAGAACAAAAGATGGCGCACTCATTCATTGATTTTCCCAGAGTATCTGCTGGTTCCAAAAAACCCAGAAAAACCATTAAAAAAAGAGTCAGCCTAAACAACCTTATTTTAGTGTTTTCGTGTCTCACATATATTTGCAAGTTAAGCACAAGAATTTATTGTTATGGAACGTATCGAGACGAAA